>JARQTH010000400.1:126650-142999 GCA_030142595.1 Trachelus iudaicus | reverse complement strand
TCTCTCTCTCTCTCTCTCTCTCTCTCTCTCTCTCTCTCTCTCTCTCTCTCTCTCTCTCTCTCTCTCTCTCTTTCACTATCGAAAATTCCAGGAACGCAGGTAAGAATGTCGTCGGAACAGAACTCGTCTCTCAGCCAGTGTTGAATCTTTAAGCATTACATTAAAGGGCACCAACTTTCCTCCCTCTCTTACTCTTCCTCTTCCTATTTATCCGCCCAACAGTCACCTTCAATCTGTCTATCTCTCTCGTTCCAGTCGACCCAGCAAAACCTCTTGGACACGGACAAAATTGCCAATCCGATCCAAGCACCGAACCATCGGCACGTACGTAAGTAGGTACCTCCGCCACGCAGTCAGACGAACAAAACAGAAAGTAGTACGTAGAACAACAGCGTCAAGTGACAAGGAAGCACAGAGATAGGATCTATACATATACAAGATGCATCCGATATCCAGTATCCAGTCTCGCGATGTACTAACGACAGCAGCGCCGCCACGCGTCTTGCGGCAAAGTCAAGCGACGCGCAGAGTTTCAAGAGGGATGCACAAAGCGCCTGTTTGATGGACGTGCCACGCCCAAAGACGGGCGCAATGGCCCTATCAATTTTCGCCGCTCTCTAATTTGCCCGCCTTCTTGAGATACCGACCGATATTTACGTTGTAACGAGAGCCGACGCTTGATGTCCGCTCACCCTCCGTGTCCGCTACGTTTCAATTTTCGTCTCTAATTCCAAAACGTTCCGCCGTCTACCATAGGGATTCATACCTGTTTCTAATTTAAATGAACAATCCCCACGTTTCGCAGGCCCACAAGTCTTATTGTATTACTAACTTTTTATCGCATGCTACCCAACCTGGCTATTTATAATTAATACTTAGTAATTGGTATACTTACTTAATTAGTTACGTTGCCGAAGTTTCTTTAGTGGCTAGTAGTACAAGATAATCGTGGCACTCAGTCGTTCACGGAATATATGGTATGTACTGTACACATACATCTTTAAGCGTGTATGGATGTGACTGAGGATAAAGTGGAAAGGGCGCAGTGACGTAGATGGGATGGAGAGGGGGATCCTGGATGATCATATAAGCGAAGCGAGTAACGAGATTTTAATACCCGGCGGGGTCCAGCGCAGGTCGGAGGATGAGAAATCTCTGCGAGGTGGCGTCGTATGCTAATGCTAAGCGGTACGCCTCAATTAGCGGCGAAGACAAAGACTCGTGATGGTTTGCGAAATATGATGTTTTCGAACCCTCCTCTGTCTCCTGTACCACGTAGGATGTTGGATGTAGAGAGATAAAGATAAAGGATAAAGAAGGGCCGATACCGTCTGGAATACAAATAGGACAACAGTACGAAGTCCATAGGACAGCCGGTAGAGATTGTCGTTCATAACCTAAAATATGAGGACATTCATCCTCAATGTTTTTCCAGAATCTCTCTCTCTCTCATCTCGTATTTCTCATCTCGCCCGTGCAATTCGAGGAGGCAGAGCGCGCACATCCTGCCGAGATTTCATCCAGGAAATTGATCGACGATTCCCAAGACTGGCGTCGATTGCGTCGCTTCTTCTTCCTCTTCCTTATCTCCCGCGTCCTTCCTGGTAATCCCGCGGGTAGGTGGGAGGGAGAGGAGAGACAGGCTCCAGCGGCAATTCGCAAATGGATGCTGGGAAGATGGAGCCATCGTATCCAGCATCTGTGACTCGAGCAAGAATCCCGTGCAGATGAAGTCTGCAGGATAGCAGACGCGTGACGTGGAATATTGCGGTTAGGGTCGAGAGCTTTTTTAATGGCGGCAGAGAGGCGTCGGAACGCTTTGGAAAATCCGCATGAGACGCGTATACAGTTTCTCTCGTAAAAAATATTTGTACCTATGCTTGGTAAGGGGTTACTGGTACAAAGGAGGGGCGACGAAAGACTAAGAGTGGGGATAGAAGCAAATCCGAATATATTCGAATACTTTTGCCGACCTTACCCGAATTCTTTATCTCATTCGGTACAAGCCAACTGTGGTTCGTATACAACACTATACGTGTACCGTGTGGGTTACGTGTTCGCCTTGTAAGTCGGCTTCGCGCCTTCTTAATAATGTATCCAAGGGACGCCAAAGGACGCCCTACCGTGAAGTCGACTGCCTGCTATTAAATATAGTATGTATTAAACGAAGAAGGTTTGGGTTCCCGAAGTCCGGAAATCTTTGACTTATTTCTTAAATTTTTTAATGACGTGTATCCGATATATTAATGATTACTCTAAAAATATCTTGACCGTAATGATATTCGAGTGAATTTTTAGAATTTTCGTTTGATTCGAACGTCAATATTACGTCTCTCCAATTCCAGCGGGAAATGCCAAGAGGACTGTAATGACGCTTTTTACTGGTTAATAATAGTTGGACATCCGCTTGTGTTCCGTAAGGATCGATCTTGCCGTTTTATTTTGTTCCTCGGCTACCGCTCCGGCAGATCGGCTTGATTGGTCCGCTAGAGAGTACGGTCACCTAACCTCTAAGGTAGTTTTAACGATCGGTAATCAGACGCGGGATGACGCGGTCGTTAGGAGACTCATAGGAGCTGCTAAAAAATCTAATGGAGACGATCTAAAAAAAGAGTAGAAGACGTTAATGATCCAAGAGGTTAACCTGAAACTTTTGCACAGAGTGAAAAGAAGCCCAGTGGAAATTTTTCACACGCCATCTTTGTTCTCATGCGATTAAAATTTTCATTGAGCCACGTTATCTCACTTCCTTTTTTTTTAGTGATCTTTCAAATTCCTGATTGTGATAAAGAAAATTTTTTAATCGTGACATCCCGACAGTGGATAGGATAAAGTAGGGTTCTGCAATGACAACAATAATTCGTAGACCGATACAGATCAATATATGCGTATATTGACTGCGTAACTAAGTACATTGAATAAGGAATCAGATCCCAAGATATTTAGCAATATAGTCATAATTAGGTGGTGATGTGGTGGTAGTAGTGGTGATGGTTCCATTTAGTCATTTTTTTTTTTTTCATTATATTTTACTTTTTCTCTTCTATTTTCGCGAAATTCTCTCTTCTTCGTCGTCGTCATCATCATCATCATCATCATCATCCTCATCATCATCATTATCATCATCATCATCATCGCCTCTATCCTCGTAATTACAAGCTCACGCGTCTATCGCTCGCACGATCGCGGAATTGCGCGTGTGTCTCTTATATCGCATATACCTAGATAACATCAAAATAAATCTATATCTCGTAATAGCAATAGTTTCGACGATGGACCGGGTTTTCTCTTTTACTATGTACAAAGTGATGGACTAAAAATACAGGTGCTTTCATCTTAAATCTCTCATATACACTCTTCGCGCATTCAGATATTGACAATCATACTTTTATCTCTTACTGTATCGTAGAGACATCAATTTTTCGCTTTATTGTTTATCTCTTTCTCACTCTCACTCTCTCTCCCTCTCTCTTATTCGCTGTCTTTGCCATTTACATACATACAATTATATAATAGATACATGCCTCTGTCGCTCTCTATCTATAGATATCCTTTCGTGACGCTTTTCTTCTCACGTATGATTATGCGAGGATCGTTAATTCTGAAAGATTTCACGTGTTTAATATAAGATACTGGATTTCCTGTGACCCTGATTTTATTTATTCCTCCGATAATTTATCTTCTTCCGAGATATTGGATCTTGGCCAGAATTAAGGATCCCTCGTGCTCGTTAATAGAAGTGACAATTGTTTTTTTTTTTTCATATTTTCTTTTATCTCGAGGTGAACATCGAACGCGTTGAAAAAATGGACTTTTAATTAGGCGTAATGTATTTTACAAGGTTTATTGCCTCTCATACTACTTTGGCATTCAGGCTCGTCTCCCCGCCAATCGGATTACATGTAATTATACGAAAATTCGAATTCGAGATACGGATCGATATCGAAGAGGTCGGATCCGTGAGTCGAATATTCCCTGGAAGACACTTGAAAAAGAAAAACAGTGTCTTCATCTCGAATTCGAATTCATATACTCTTAATGTGACTTTTCATCGTTAACTTAAAACCTCAGTTGGACGTCTCTCAGAGACTGACTTTGTACAGTGTTCTCACGGCTGCGTAAGCTTTACCAGGGTCTCCACATGCCTTCTTCATCTTTGACGGGTTGAGGCCCAATCGGAGACGGAGATGGCATCCTGACACCCTCGCTACCCGCATGACTCGCCGGCCTCTCATCCTGAGGATCCACCTGACCCCGTGACACTTGAGCACCCTCGAGACCCGTCATCCTCGTAGACTTCAGCTTCTTCGACGTGGTAAAGTCCAAAGGCTGCTCAGGCTGATCCATCCTGGGACTCTTGCTGGGCTTGGCACCTTCGGACCATTCTGGGACCTCATCGTGGGGCCTCTTGGCGAGTTTATCCGTAGCCTTGAGGAGGGACATATTGGTCGCGGCCCAAATGGCGGTAGGCGGATTGGGCCCGATGCTGATGCCATTGGCTGCTGCAGCTGCAGCCAATTGGACATAGTGACTAGGTAAGAGGAACACGACCTGGCCGTCCGGTAGCCGAGATGGTATCACCTGGACCACGGACAGCATATTCGGATTCTGCTGCGACGTAGACGCCTGATCACCTGGCATCCCAGCCGGATGATGTTCCATGCCAGTTGGATTCACTTGACTGAACGCCGAGGTGGGTCTACTGCTGTTGTTGTTCTCGTCCCCAGCCGTTGTACTGCTGTCCGGTCTAGTGGCGTCCATTTCCGGTATCTCGGACTTTATCAGTGCCGTATTAAGCGCCGTGCTGCAGTGAGGCGTCGGCGGGGCATGATGATCCAGGGGACCTGGGCTCGTGGCACCGGTTACTCTGTCCGTAACGCTTCCGGGACTGCTACCAAGACCACTATCAGGTCGGGAACCAAGATCCAGGTCCAATTCGGATACACAACTGTCCAGATGTCGAAGTAGCCTCTGCTTGACAGCTGGATCCATGGGACTAGTATTGCCAGTTATTATATCCGGCGCATCGAGGTAGCGACTGACCTGTGACACAAAGAAAAACAACATTACGTCAGACATTAAATTTCTTGTTCCAGATCAGAAATTCGATAATCGATTCGTCGAAAAGTCGCATGAAATTTTAATAACGTCGCTAGACCAAGAACCTAGAACCATCACCAGACAACGATAGGACATGACCAGCACAGAAAAAAAAATTGTATTAAAAAAAATTTTTTAATTAATTTCACTCAACAAAGCAACTGAACCTTCATGGATCGCTAGTCCAAAGTAAAAGCAATAATCAAATCCTGTCCTATCCATGAACTGTGCTGTATACCGTATTGCGCTGTACTGAGTGCGTGTCGTATTGGCGAACGTCGTCGTTCACGCAGGAATGCCGATTTCTCGACGGTTGGAACGGAACGGAATGAAACGGAACGAAAGACGGAGGGTTGGCGGTGAAGAGAAGTGAAGAGAGAGAAAGAGAGAGAGCGAGAGATGGACGGCATGGACAACACACGTGAGTGAACGAGAGAGAGAGAGAGAGAGAGAGAGAGAGAGAGAGAGAGAGAGACAAAGCTAAAGAAGCCACCACACCCGTATCCCATTGCTCGGCTGCCCGTTTTATAAGGCCGTAAATTTTATTTCACCGGGGGACCTTCTCGCGCTATCATATATTACATACAGTTCGTGATTTTACCGTCTAGCTCTTTGCGACACCGCATATAGACTCCATTTACAAAGCGGCCATCTTTTCCAAAAAATCGTCATTCGCACCTCTCACTTCCGGTTTACGTACAAAAAAAAAAAGGAAAAAGACACGCTTACACCCGTTACTCAAATTACGCAAAAGTAAACCGCATAGAAAAGAACCCCTAAACACAAACAATGTAGTATTGAAAAAAAAATTTCAAAATTATTACCAAAAAAAATCCCCCAACGAATAATATATTGGGATAGTCGACGACATTACCGTTATTAGCCAAGTAAAGAGACTTGGACTTTTGGAGATATCCTATCGCGCCAACAGGTAGATACAACTTAGTCCGCGCGTGCATGGCTAAATATAGTCGTAGCCGTAAGTCACTTATATACAGGGTGTTCAATTTCAATTCAGGTACGTTATCCGCGTCCAGGTTACACGATCGTGTATTAAGGGGGTCATCGCGTACACGATGAAGTGGTACAGGAGCGCTTGAAATTTGAAACCGTATAACTCGACACCGGATTTTCGTCCTGGACATTCAGTTGACGTACGCCTCGTTAACTGGCGTAAGCGCTCATCTCCAAGTAATACGAGCCACCAGGTACGAGTTATCGAGTTACCGATTTTTTTTCTCTGCCCCCTTTATTCTCCCCACGAAATATTATTTAACCTCACGTTTACGTAGCTTGTTGACATTTTTTTTTAGGTACAGCATTAGGCATAGGTACTGACCTCTCTGGAACAGTCCTGATAACCAGCCTTGTACCTAGAGAGTCCAGGTTGAGCCAGGGACCTCTGCCTCTGGAGATGTCTCACGGTCAACTCTAGGATATCCGCCTTCTCCAGTTTACTGTGCTTCGTATTTTCCAACCGGGCGCTGTCAAGGATCAGCGCCTTCAGCGCTGCCAGCGACTGATTGATCCTCGCTCTTCGTCGCTTTTCCATCAGTGGTTTGTTGGCCTGTCAACAGACAAAGTAATTTCATAAGTAATAATGCATACAAAAGTAACTGATTTATATACATTGTTTATATGGAAAATTAAATAATTAACATGATTAAATTAAATTATCAATAGTCCGATTGATCGTCTGAAATGATACAGCACTGGAGATCGAAAGTGTACAACGTTAACAGGACCCCGAAAGAAAAAGCATATCGAAAGTACATAACCTCAATTTCAAAGCACCATCCACGACCTGCAGTATCAAAATACAGTATAGAGTAATCGAGTGGTTTTTGGATTCTATACCAAGTCCGAGGTACATAACGTATAGATATATAAATATCTATTCGTGTATCGTCCTCGTCACGACGTGACAGGCTTTCGACGACGTCCTCGTCTGAGTCGTCTCGGAGCACTCCGGGGGTTCCGATTTCCTAAGAATCATCAGTTTGTTTACGGAAGATCGTGGTGAGCGTGGCGAGGGGGAGGTGGATCATATTTCTATGAATTTCTAGGTTAGAAATGTAGGAAGGAAATAATGTCAGCGAAGAAATAAGTCAACGTGCGAAAGGTGCTCAAAAAGGAGTACGAGGACGAGTCGGAAGGATACGAGACCTTAGAAGATGAGACCGGTCCGTCCGATTTTCAGATATCCCTTCCGCTACGTCTGTCTTATAGATGGTAAAGAAAAGAGTAAGAGTGAAAAGGAGAGAAAGAGAAATATAGAGAGAGAAAGAGAGAAAGAGAGAGCATCCGAAGCCAAACGTAATAAGAACAAGACAACGTGAGTAACTCAACACAAGAGAGAGAGAGAGAGAGAGAGAGAGAGAGTGAAAGAAAGAGAGAATCTCAAGGTAGTGAAGTCTGGTCGGAGCCGGAACGAAGTGCGTCAGTGCGTAGCGGTCTCGTTTGAGACGCGGCAAGAGACGCCGACGCCGTGCGCGCTATACAGCTCGTTCCCAGTTCCTCGGCGTCTTTTTTCTTTCTTTCCTTCTTCTTTTTTTACTTCTTCGCTCCCCCTCCCACCTTTTTCGGTCCTCGCCTTCCTTTTTCTCGCGGCGCGCGAGTGAGCTCCGCGACGCCCCGGGGCGCTGGCAGAGTGCCGAAGCCCCGTCGCCGTCACGACGTTCTCGCGCTTCACGACGCTCGAAGGTGGAACGGGGAGAGGGGGGAATGGTAGAGAGTATATAGACGGACTAAAAGAGTGCCGACCGTACCCACTGAGACAAGGACGTCGATAGATATATACATACAGAAGAGAGGCAGAAGGATATATATACATAATATAGGACCTTATGTAGTCCGTCGCCGTCGGTGAAAGGATCGTCGGCGTCGGTATCCAATATAGTATACGGCATCGCCAGCGATGTGCCGTTCGCACGGGAGCGGCACAGGGTAAACAAACAAACGAGCGTCGGTTCCCCTCGTTGGTTAGGTTGGCTGTGTGTATTCGTGTGCGACGTCGTGTCACGGGCGTCTCGCCCTCCCTCACCCTTCTACCCTCTCACCCCTTTTTAACGAGTGTGCCTCTTTCACGGTGCGTCCTCCTCCTCCTCCCCCCCTGCCCCACACGCACCGTTTACTTCACTGCGCATCGCCTTGCTGCAGGTACATACCTTATTTACTTGCCGATGGCGCACGGCCATAGACGATAACAAAGATTGAATATGATATTAACGTAGATAGGAAACTCGCCTACGAAAATGTTTTTCTCGCTGGCCTATACGTGGTAATGGTATCTACTACGGTTTAGTATCGGGACGAGAGATTCATATGGGCATGTGCGCGGGTGTCCAGTGCGAGCTCTAATTTTCCACCGGGTGGCGTGGCTACCACGGTAGATGCCTTATCGGGACGTCGCGAGCGACGCCCACGCGACGCTGTCTCTTTAACGGCTTCTGGTTAATGCGTCGAGGTATACCGGTGATTTCTTCGTTATCTTGCTGCTTTTATGTCTGTATATAATTACGTATATATGTAGAGAGAGAGAAAGAGAGAGAGAGAGAGAGAGAGAGAGAGAGAGAGAGAGAGAGAGAGAGAGAGAGAGAGCGCTGAGTATATGAATCATCGATAGGGTTAACCGCATTTAGATACTGTTCACCAGGTTATAACGGGTGATTAAAGAGTCTCGTGTCAGTCGAGGCTCCTTTATTCTATTCGTCATCTGTATATGAGATAACAGATGAAACGAGCGGAACGAACCGGAAGGAAATAAGACGGCGGATGGACAGGAAGACACCTAGCTAGAGATGCAGTTGGGTTCGCATCGTTGAATTTTCGTGGAGCGTCGCGATGCCGGAGCTAGCGAAACGCCGGCGCATCCGACGACAGGTAATTAAGGTCCTGCAGTCTCGGTCGTCTTCGGCTAAGTACCGTCAATTAAGCTTTCTGGCGTGTGACGGCGACGCCGAGCGTCGTAGACGCTCAGTAAAACCGCGAGAGTCCCAAGTAGCTGCTCGCGCTGCCATGTCCACCTTCCAGCCACTCAACCCCGTTATGACCCCGTACTCCGTCCCAGCTACGCCTTCATTAGCCCGGCGTCCCTTTCTCCTCGGGACTTACCCGGAGTCATCTTCTTGCGACGTCTCTCAGGAGGTGGATGAAGAAAAAGTGAAAGAGGATAGGTAACCTTTTCTTGTGTGTGTGCTGGCACCTCTGACGTTGTCCTACTTTTTTTGATTCTCCTTACACGAGAGACCTTCCAGCTGGAAAGGTGAAGAAACGAATTGCCTACACCCTGGCCGAGCATCAACCCGAGGGTGTGCCTTTGAAAGGGGCTGGTCGTTCTCTCGTCATCCACCAGGAAGTCGCTCCAGATATTTTATGTACGTTCCAAGGAATTTGACATTTTTACGCTAGACTGGATTTGAATAATTGAAAATTTGAATTTACATCAATTTTACATTTTCTTCGCCCTACTGGTAGCGATCTGCAGATCTCTTCTTTATCGAGTCATAGAATGGGCCAGGCATTCCACAGTTTTATCATTCGATGATTGGCAATCTTGACCGAGAAGAAAGATAGAGCACGCCTACATCAGGCAACGACTAACTGCCCTATATTTCACGCAACTTACACGAAGACTGTCCACAATGAAATATCGTTATGCGCGGGTGGCGTATTTCGACAGTTTGCTGTGTTCAGACTGTTCGTACCGTACGAAGACGATGCAGGAGTGTCTGAAACGACAGGAACGCCTTAGAAGGTCGTCAATTGCTTTACCTTCTCTTTCTACATTAATTCTTATACTCTCTACTATATATATATATATATATCTTCGGTTCTTTCTGTTTCTCGAAGCACGCACATGTCGCTGATACGTGGGTGTGTACATAAACGAGACACGCTAGTGTATCACGTCGGTACGCACGACTTCCTCATCCGTGACGCATGTAATCACGCGATTCGCATTTTCAATCCGAAACGATGGAAATTAAACGTCGAACCTTCTTATATAAGGTCAAAGAGTCAATTTTGAGGTTTTTGTATGATGAGAATATTTAAAAAAATTGTTTTTATCTGTGTTAAAAAAATAGACCAAATTTTGAAAAAAATATATCGTTACGCACATTCTACCTTAGGTAACTGTCTACATCATCTATCTCTGATAACGGCGCATGCGTGATGCTTAAACGATGTGATAACTACTCGTAAATACATCCAATTACTATAAATTGCCGTCATAAGGATCCTAATGATACATGAATTCTGTATCATATGTGTCCATATATATATATATATATATATATATATATATATATATGAGAGTTATATACATACGTCATTACGTACAGTACCAGTGCTGAAACGGTTTGCGAAGATTTAATACTATAAGATATGCGTTGCAACTTTAATTTTACCAACACCCCTGTGTACTGCACCATACATAACATATGTGACTAATACTCTAATTAACAAATTACAACATCCTGATTTCTAGAAACTATACATAAGGGGATTTTATCCCCGCAGTCCTAATTTCCATACGAGTCCACTCGAATTCCAGAGCAGCGAAGCACCACAGCAAAAGACGAAGACGGTATCTCGTATTTCCATGGGGTTTTATTCAAAGATCCTACCCTTTATAATCCAACCCCTAAACTACGGTCACTGAAGCTCGCTGATGGGTCCGATGTCAAGGGTTGAATAAGCAGTAGAGGGTCGACGCGCGTCGCACACGGATAGCGTGAGTTTAAATCGTGCGGCATTGGGATACAAATGGGTTTGGTGGGGTTAGGGTATGAGGTCTAGAGATTCAGAGAGACATTGAGGGATGAAAAGTCAAATGTAACAGGGTGGTAAAGAAAGACAGAAAATGTTGAATGTGTTCAAATAGCCCAACTACCAACTTCACTAACCCTTTATCCAACCCCCTCACCCTTTTCTGGCAGACCAACCCTTCGCTCTGTGCAAGGCCGTGACGTTGCGGAACGCAAATGGCTGAGCAGAAAGCGTGCCGATACCGATCATTAACTCTCTTTTACATTAAAGTATTGATTCCTCTCGATCAAGACCCTCTTTTTTTCCTCATTCCCATTTCGCAGTAGCAATTCCCCCTCTCCATGCACCACCCACCCTTCTTGACGCCTGACAGGCTGGCACCTATTGTACCTATATTACTTCTTTGGCAACCAGATCAGGATAGATCGGGCGGCACTCGCTAAGCAGTTCCCTGATCATTAATCAACCCTCTCGTTGCTACCTAAGGAAATCTGCCGGATCTTCACGATAAATCCAACTTCCGACAGTTTTATCGGTAACGTCAAAACGTCCTGTTAATCGTGTGAGATACTTCAGAACGACATACGATAGTCCCTAAAATTTTATCCGTGACACCAGGTATAAGATATCGATGAAATCTTTTTTTTTTATAAAAATGAGGATATTTTTTTTCTAATTACTGTATCGATGTAAACTTGAAATATTAAAATTTACTTACTCTACGTCCGTCCGAATGTTTTGGGCTCGGGCTGGGACTGGGGCTGGGACTAGGCGCGGGACTTGGTCCCTGATGAATCGATTGCTGATGTTGCTGTTGCTGCTGCTGATGTTGTCTGTGACTTCCACTAGCGGATTTCTTCTCCTGGTGCCTGAGCGAGTGTAGACGCGCAGTCATTTTAGCAGGCCGACGCGGCCTTTGACAAGGACGATCGCTTCACCCTTCCTATTTGAACAGCTGAGACTCTCAGCATTGCGTTTCGGTAGCCCTTAACGTGCTACGAATTTTACGTCGGGTCACCGATCTCGCCACCGTACTACCAGGAGAACTATTGTTGCTTTCCAGTCTCTAGAATATCAGTTCCACGTAAAGAACTTCCTTTGTAACTGCGTACCACAAAACCTGTGACAATTTGAAAAAAGTATATAAGTTTTTTTCAAAAACTTTAGTCACTAACCACGTGTACTTTTAACTTCTCACAGACACGTCTGACTCACCAACACTGTCACGGTTTTACAATTTGAATTGGTATCACTGTTCTGTCGATAGTATTGTTCTTTTTTTTCTTGTTTGTTTACATCGCCCTAGCAAGGCAGACACGCACACACTGCCTCACTTGAAGTTCGCAAAAGTTAGTCGCGCAAAAGTTCAAACCGCGGACGCAAACTTTGTGGCGCCACGTGGGTATCACGCCTTCGGTCGACCACTTGTCACTCTCGTACGTGCATAGGTTACATACGTGCCCGAGCACGATGTGAAGTTGGAAAGGTTCGCACGTGTCGTGTAACTTGAGGCCGAGTCACTGAGTATACTTGGAGATAGACGCAGAGGGTTGGCAAGGTCGTGTAGGACAGGGTATGCTTAGAGATATCGTTCCTTGGTCGAGAAATAAAATTTCTTATCACCATCCAAGAGACTCAACGATATGAAATTACACGGTGATCTTGGGTGCACAGTTTATTAGCACTGTAATTACAAGTAACTGAGATAGTTTCACGGAGAAGGATACTAAATACAAGTATCCAAGATAACGTCAGTACTGGTTGCTGGCAACGACGTGATATTAGCACGTATTCGAATGTCAAGGTCCATACGTGGGAGTCACCACTAACAATAATGAAAAAGTCTCTGTTTTCACTTCTGCTGACAGAAGGCGGGAAAAGTAGCAGTCTATCCCTCCGTTTTGAAAGTCTGCCCCGCGAGAGGCGCAGACTGTCGCCGAGATATTGGCTAAGAGCGTAATCCAAAAGAAAAACCAGAACGAGCTGTCAAATCTTCACGACGAATCCACACTGAACGACCCTTCCGCATACGTCTTGGATATGTTTCCGTATATTTACTGAGAGCCGGGAGAATCGCTCGAGTGGCTAAAATGCAGAAAGGATGTCGCGCGTATATGCCAAGAGTATAATACAGCTAGCGTGTATCTCTGTCTCTCAAGGCGATAGAGCGTCCGCGTGCTCGCACCACGGGCGGCGGTGACGGACTGTGAGGCCCCCAACGGGTGCGGGCGGCTCTTCAGTGAGCGAGCGAGTGGCGTGGCGGCGGCGTCGCAGACTAGGGGATTGGTGGGGCGAAGGAAGCGTGGAGGAGGAAGAGAAGCGATCGCTCAAAACGGTAGGATGAGAGCCGGGCGGCCGAAGCAGGCCGAAACGGCTTCGGCAGCGGCCAGCCTGTCGGATGGCTAGCCTGGCCGGTCGGCCGCAGGGGAATACGGGGGGGCGATTGGGCCGTGAGGAGTGGGGAGAAGAGCATCGCTGCCGTAGAAGCACGAGGGACTTGGAAGAGTGGGGAGAGGGGTGCGGAGTGGGGCTAACAGGAGGACAGCCAGGCGGCTAGCCGGCTTGGATAGGCGTGAGCGTGGGACAGGGTAGCCGTGGAGCCAGGAGGACTGTACGGACTATGGGATGAGAATCGGAGAGAGCATCCAGGGTTGGGGGCGCAGTGGGACGGAGAGGGGATTGAATGCTATACGAGTGCCGGATAGCGAGTCGAAGCGAGGCGTGGTGTGACGAGGCTGGGATACGACGGTTTGCGCTCGCGTTTACGCTCACACGCGCCCTTGCCTGCGGCTACGTAACGTGTGTGAGAGACGTGAAGGCGGCAGTCCGTGCCGGAACGTATGCGTGAGTTTCATTGGGTTGGTATACGTGCGTTACGAACTGGGTAGAAGGTGAGGAGGCCATGCGGCTTGGCTCGTCGGAGGCGATGAGCCCTCGAGGCGGCGGCCGTTAGGGTGACGATCCAACATGCAGACACACAGAGCCAGCCAGCCAGGACAGAATGAGATGACGCCAGGAGGAGTGAGACGATTAGGCGCAACGAGAGTGACGAAGAGGAATGGAATAGAGGGAGTGAGAAACATCGATGCTGAAGCGGTGTGCGGAAGGCTGGAGGGTGGACGGGGGACGACGCCGTCGACGACGGCTTCGGGAAGGCTTGGTGGGTTTACGAGGCTCCGAGGGTCTGGGGGTCCCCGTCGGCACGCGCGCCGCGAAGTGCGCTACCCACGCAAGCGTTTCTGTTCGTGCGAGAGATTGTACGTGTGCTAGGGAATGACGAGGGCACTCTCGTGCGAGAAAGAGAGAGAGGGAGGACTACACTCGTGAACCTCTTCTCTCTTCCCTTCTATCTACCCGGTTGTCACTGCGTTAAGAATTCTTGCTATACCGTTCAACTCCTTTTCTATCACTTCTTCTTCTTCTATTCCTGCTGTCCTCGTGACATTGTTCTTTTTTTTGTTCCTATTTTTGTTCTCCCCTCTACACGATTCGCGCGCTCTCCGCCACTTCCACGATTTCGTTTCTAATACCCATACCGATTTCTTTTGTCGTATACAACTCTCTCTAGCTTATTTTTCCTGAAACCCTCTTACAGACTGGTTGTTGTGCTCAGGATATGCGAAATTCCGGGTAGCCACGGACGTGGGAGCCACTCCGGTCGGTCATTCGATTATGTTTACCCGGGTGGTACGCATAGCAAAGGAAGACTCCGCCGTCGGGTTGGCCGGTTCGTTTGTTTTTTTCTCTTACACACTATCACACTTCATATACATAGGCAGCAGTAACTTCTACAGGATGTATCACGTCCATACCAAGAACCATCCAGGACGCCAAAATCGTTTGGCTCGTTTATGACGCTCGTGAGACGCCCTACCCGTGCAACGAATCGGACTCCATCACCTAGTCTGATTTACGATCGAAAACTTTCTGGACACGTCGTAGGTGGTGAGCTTGGATCTCTCCCACACCAGGAACGTGCACGGCGGCCACCAGATAGACACGTATTGCGGCGTCGAGCCACGCTTGCCTTGCCGACGGAATGTGCCGTACCCTACCTACCTACCAACCAACCAAGTGTACCTGTGCGATGCTATACAAGGTGACTCTAGAGTCAAGACGTACAAGGAGATACAGACAGCCTATACTGTATGTAGGCAGACAGGACGTCAAGACTGGCATCCGGAAAACGCAGGAGGATACAACTTTTGGTATATGGCGGATGTTTCTGAAGGATTCTTATATACATAGATTATATATATAAATACACATACGCACACATATAGCTACTTTCGCCGTGACTGGCATTGACCGATTTCGCGAAGGAGTCCTCGTGACGAATCGTCATTGCTTGTCCTATCACGTAAGGTTAACCTCAAAGATGAACAAGAAAGGAAATAAAAAGGTGAAGTACTCAGTGTCGTATCCCCACTAGAAATATTCCAATAATTCCTTTTGGTTTCAAGAATCCTCGACCTCGAGGATTTGTCCTGTTCCACGATTACATTCCTACGCCCAGCACTCTAAATCTCTCTACTCAGATACTAGGAGAAGGTGTCCGGTATGACCCGGACTTCGACCGCTCAGCGAAAAGTTCACCTTCAGACGGGTATTCCGCCACGGGGAAGATGCAGCGACGCTTGGCGTCGTTGATGATTCTCAACGTTCACCTCGAAGTCTTACAATACCAGAAAAGTCTACGGAACGTACCCAAGGTCGTTCAGAGACTGTATGCTATTTAGTAGGGTTCATCCCGACACTGTGCAAGATACCGGGGTCGATTTGAAATCCGAAGAAAATAAAGACGTCAGATAAATTCACGAGAAAATGTCAAAGTACACCGAGGAGATTGAGACTTGATAGTAAATACGAAAAAGATCGACGTTCAATCATCATAAATTGTTACAGGGTCTATTAGTTTGCAAAGTTATTAAATCTCCAAAATTTTTACAATTTTTTACTATCGCCGTGGCTCAACAAACTCGCTGATATTTTTCCTCGCGAAAAATCTCAGTCGTGTACCGACGGTCTCTCCTACCCATACACTTAACCTCGTACACGAGTACGCTAACCACTACTCGGCCATTTCATACACAGTAAAGCTTACCAAATGCGTGCCTTCGTGCGTGCGTCCAACCGCGAACGGCACGGCCATTATTTTCAAGTCGGCGGACAGCCGGTCAGGTACGGAAAGTACGGGAAGCAGAGGAGGCGAAAGGCGCGAGGCTATTTTGTCTCACAGCGAAGATGCGAGCTGCTCGCACACGGCTCAGGAGCCTCGATCGTTCAGCCGTACAGTTGAGAGTCGTAAAGTGCGACAGGACTGTCGAGAAGTTACGAGAGTCTGTATATACACATATATATATATATATATATATATATACGTACATACAGAACATAGCAAGAGAGAGAGAGAGGGAGAGAGAGAGAGAGAGAGAGAGAGAGAGAGAGAGAGAGAGAGAGAGAGAGAGAGAGAGACA
>JARQTH010000400.1:0-126309 GCA_030142595.1 Trachelus iudaicus | reverse complement strand
TCTCTCTCTCTCTCTCTCTCTCTCTCTCTCTCTCTCTCTCTCTCTCTCTCTCTCTCTCTCTCTCTTTCTCTCTCTCCTTCACTCAGCCTCCATCCTCTTCTACAGCATATACTCTTCAATCCTCTTCAGAGCGATGCTCGTATACGCTGCTAATAATCGACGCTTCTACATAGCCAAATGTACGGTAGACGTCCCACCACGTCGAAAATACATATGGACATAGGTGTATGGTTTAATAGAGGCGACGCTTCATAGATACCGTATGTACTAGCGAGCGTCTTAAAGTCGGCTAAAGTCTAAAGAGACGGCGAGTCTCTATTTGGCGGGACCGAGTGAGCACGCGCGACGCTTTCGATAAGGAGCGTCACGACGACAGCTGCCGAGGAATCTTAGAGATACGTGCGTCGTGTATATCTATATATTTTATGGTAGTGACTGCCTGTTTGCGACGCCTTTTACCCGTGCTGGTTACCGCCGCGGCGCAGGCCACCACGCATCGGCGCCTCGCGTCGCCAAGATTAATCGTTTTGCCGCTCGGCCATTGCCGAGCACTTTCGACATCGACAAGGACGCGCGGACGTCGGGACGCTACTACGATTCTAGACGTACCCACGCACTACCTTATGGTTCCTCTATGCTAGTGACGATCTTGTAGACCTTATATGGACTTTACTGTATTTTTATATATATATTGTATTTACTGGATTCTTATGTATTGATACTCTTTTACGTACTTCTATTATTCTCTTTGTTCTGTGTAACGTATCAGCTATTCTGCTTTGCGGCACAGTATGGGAAAATATGGCTGCCACTTTAAACGGGGTTACCGCGCTTTAGTGGACCGAGACCGTCGGAGCATGTAATGCCAATAATATCCAACGTTAACCCTTAAACGTGGCACATGAAATTTGTAATCCAGCTAAACCATCCGCGACGATATCAACTACCTGTTAAGTTCAGGAGATACGTTATTTAGGTAATGGCGAATTTTCATAATTTTTATAGAATTAATCTGAACATTTTTTCACTCAGATTTCTAGTTTATATAGATATATTGTTTTAGGAGGATTGCGTCGCCAGTTCCAGTGCACTGACTTACGTTATATTTGATCTGATTGGTCGACAGATTCAAAAGTGGAACGCTATTGGTCGAGACTTCTGGGAATTTTAAACCCGTGACGTCATAGGGGAAAACCAACGAACACGTCCATAGCCAAAAGTAAGGATAATGACAGCGATTGGGAACGTGTGCGCCATTTACAGCCGTGAGGTAGCAGCGGTCGTAGCTATTGAAACGGCTGGCCCGTTTCAACACGAGGGCTCAGCGAGAGCCCAGTCAGCCAGTCAACCAGTCGACTAGCGAGCCAGCCAGTCACCCAACGAGTCGGCTGGGTCATTATGACTGGCAGGCTAACGCCAACGGGCTATGCATCATTAATGGTCCTCGTGCCACTGCCGGTCCCAACTCCCACGATACTCGGGCTTGGACTACTCGACTCTCCACGCTTGGCGCATTTTTATAATTTTATACCCAGTGTCTGCGAATTTTACATCAGACTCATTTCTACGTAATCGCTAGCCTCGGTAAGGGACTTTTTAACGCCGTTTTCATTTCACTGCTACTAGTGTCAAATTCCTTTCTTCGACTATACACAGTACCAAAATATCTCGCAGAACCTGAATACTTTCAGTCATAAATTTTTCCACACATTTTTACTCCTATACCCAGTGTCTGAAAAGTCTAGGTATATTTGGAATAAAACTGGAAATCCTCCGGATGACGGTCAATGTAATTTGGGATAAGAGTTAGACATGAAAATTTGTCTGGTAAAAAAATTTTTTAAATTAAAAAAATGGAGTCATCCACTCACCCAAGGGAGGTATGTCCTACGTGTACAGTTAGAGGAAAGGGAATTGTACACGCAGGCATTTGCATACAAACGTCACCCAGGGTTTATGCCCCCATTAATTATGCGCTGCGACCAATGAGCCGGTGCCTAACGTTCCCTCTGTACGCCGACGAGGCTCAGGTTGCGTGGCGGTGATACGTGGCGATATATTATAATTCACCTATGTAACCTGCACACCGTGAACCCATAGAGGCACGTTAAACCATGCCGAGTGCGTGCGTATACGACTTTGTGGCTGCTGCTCAGTCTGATCTGACTGACCAGACTATCAGGACTGAGTATGGAAACACAAAAGATATAAAATTATCTTATCTTTTATTGGACAACCTATCTGATCTGCTTCGCGTCGGGATTTACTGACCAAAATGAACGATATTTAACGTCCAGCTTGTAACGGGTGTGACTATGGTTATACGTGTGATATATTATCTTATAATACCATTGATAAGTATCAGTGATAACGATTGTCATATCTCAAGGCTCTAGCTGTTCGCGGAAGAAGCTTTGACGTATCTTCACTAAGAAGATGTTCACCAAGTTATATATTTAAGGTTATACTCGTTCAGTCTTCTGGATACTCGATTTCAAGCTGCCAGCGATTTCATGCCAGGTTATATGCCTAGTAATGATTTTTTCAAAATATTTTTTAAGACTCTTGACTTTTATAAAAAAATATCTGATAGTAGAGTGTAATTTAGGATGACTATTGGATTAGTTTTATATATTTTATTTTATACACGCTCAAGTCCTTCGCCACAATTATTATGGAAAATTTCTATTTATGGGGTTATCGAGCGTTTCTGACACGTGACTCAGATCAAGGTCCTACAGTTTTCTTTGGGTACTTATACAGTTATTACACACGTGGCACTTTAGTACCCATTACCATTGGTCATGGGGCGTGCACCATTCTTAGGATGAGCCGACAGTCAGACAGACATACAAGAGTGAAAACCATGTGAAAACAAAGAGAAAGATAAGTCTGAGCAGACACGCACGCGACCGTGAGGTCACGGGCGTCAATCCTCTTCTTACCTTTCAGACTCTCCCACCTTCTTTCCTTTATTTTCTTTTTTCTTTTTTCTCCTCTCCTGGACTTCTTTTCTCCTGCAGTCTCACACGTATTGTGCATCCACTTTGAGACCCCTGCACCGTTATACATATGATCTAGTATGTTTATGTATTATATACACACACACACACACACACACACACACACACACACACACACACACACAGAATGTCTGATTATGCGTTCCTAAGCCACGTGCCAATTCTGTCCGCCCACTGATCTAGTTTGTGACTGTACCACGGGAAACGTGAGCATTTGGATCTTTTAGCGATATCCTGAACACGTCTGTAGAAAGAGAGACAGATAGATAGGAGGCAGTACCTCTTGTGAATGACGTAGAGACTTCGGTCTACGACAGTAGCGATAAAAGAATTGTTCGATATATCGTCGAAGGGGTTAGGGGTGAAAATTGTAGTTACAGGGGATGAAGGTGAATATCTGGCAAGATGGGGTTCGACGACCATCCTAAGTTCTGTCTTATCCTGGGAAACTTTGCCGACCCGGTATAAGCCCGTGGGATTGAGCCTCTCGCCGTCCTGGAGGAGATCGTCCGCAAGGGAGTTTAACGAGGACGTTAACCAGACCTGGTCTCGATCAGTATTCTGGACCCAGAAGTTTCACAGGGTGCTGTCCCTTACGGGAGGGATGGAGTAAGGGTGGCATTTAAGGGAGTCAGAAAAAAAGGGACGATAGGGTAGAGGATGATGTGTAGTAGTGTCTGGACATGGAGTGACCATTTCTACTGTGGAATCCTTAGATCGTACACCACGTGTACGATCTACCCTACCCTCTTGGAATGCTTTTTTATTCTTCTATCTGGACACCAGGGGATTTTCACCCTCTTCGTAGTCGGGAATCGCCTTTGACTTCCTGGGGGATGGAAATTTCTTGTTTTCGCTGAAAACCTTGATTCTCACTGTCCCTCAGTTTAAGGGCTAAGAAAAATCGGGTCGCGTGCCACGTGGACTTCCAAAATGGATGCCATTTCAGGGGTCTGTCCTCTGGTTAATTAACTGGACGCCTGAGACAGCAGGAAATTTTCTACCCTTATGTTCCTCTAGTTCCTTTACCACCCTGGTCATTTCTCTTTGGATGAAATTTCGTTTACCTTTATTCTACCCATTTCTTTTGGTCACCTTACTCATTCTGAATGTCATAGTATACTTTGCTCTTCAGAGGATTTGAAAAATTTCAAAATTCTTACCTCTTGTCACCAAGGGTGCTTTTCATGATTTTACTTTTTTTTTTTCACTGACAACTTTTCCATCCTTAATATGTCCTGTAAAACCCTTCACAAACTTTTGTACAACAATACATGTATTTTGCGTACAAAATCATCTTGTATTGCCATGGGTTATTATTTGACCTTTATCGTTAAATTCATTGGATACAGCACAGCAAAGTCCGTATCACACTTCGAGCATATGTGGTGTCCAGTATATTTGTATACATGTTATGTATATGTATAGATATACGTGCCAAATTACGATAACGAGACATACGCATGATCACGCCTTCGATGCTCACACGCACGTACGCACTTTCAAATAAGGGTAGTAAGTCAACTCATTGATATCCAGTAGAAAATTGAATGAGGCTAGTAAATGACGAAGGGTACTTTTATTACAAACACAAAATTTAGACCGAACCGTGAGAAAAAGTCAAAATAAAAAATTGCTGTATAAATTGACAACGGAAGAAAACTCGTCGTTTCCTGTACTGATTAAAGAATAATATACTTTAGTGGAAATTTCCGTGTATCTCCGACAATCGTCGCGATCCCTTAAATACCAGTAATTCATTGTTCAACACGCATAAAAACCAGCCATATCTTAAGGGTCGGTTCACACAGCATCGACAGATAATTTTGTCATTACTTATATATGTATAAATAGGATATATTTTGGATCAGCTCGGCTTTAGCCGTCCCTATGGTAACACGAGGGTGAACAAAAAATACATCTGCATATTATGCAGTCGGCTTGGAAGATATTTGCAAAATTTCTTACATAAAAATTAATAATTGATAAGAAATATTTACATAAGTGCGTAATTATTACCCTATACTGAAAAACATATTTTTGAATTAAGTTACAGGGAGTTTCAAAATATCAAACGTGCACATACGGTTGTACATCCCAGATATGGATATGCATACTCGTATGAGACTTGGCAGGGACTATTCATCCCAATGCGCTTTACGTGGTGATTGATTGATTATATTTGTCCGCTCACGAAGTAAATAACGAGATTGGCCATGCCAGCATGTTGAGCGGGTTCGGCAGCGCCCTCGTTACGACTTGTTTACCACTGCGGCCGACTCCCGTGAAAAATTTTGGCCTGGCGCTCGTTGTAAACGCACCTACACCTATCGGCCACCACTCGCACCTACTCATCCTGCGCGGATTCCATTTTTTTTTAGGCGGGAATTTAGTATTATTTTTTCCTGTTTTACCTTTTTTCTGAAATCCCTGCAAATTAGCCTGGGTGGTGGATCGCTTCTATGGCTCGAACAGGAAGTAGTTACGTATATGTTTAGCTCTGTTGGATTCCTCGTGTATACCCATGGGCGACTGTGACTGCTATTGTATATATATATATATATATATATCGGTGGTTGGATATGCGTGCGTTGGATGTACAGAACGAATGTAAAAGGTCGTTTTTCTCGATATCAGCCTTTATCGGTAGGTTGCCGCTTCGGACGCTTTTAAATGTACGGAATTAAGGGCTTTGCCTGCCGATAAAAAATAGCGATAGCCGTCTCGTTAATTCTTCGACGCGTAGATGGTTATTCTTTTCTTTTTTCGTCGTTTGAACACTGTACCTTGTATCCTGGCTTGGATCTCTGCTTTTCTTTTTATGTTTCTGTCTCAACTGTATATACGTGGATAGATAAGGATATTTTGGACTGTTTATCTCCTAGTGGCTCCTGGTATTCGCAAGCGGAAAGGAATTTCGTCGGTCTGACCTAAAACTGACTTCATCCACTGCGTCGTTCTTTGAAAAAGGTGACTGGGAATTGGGAGAAAACATTTGTTTAATTTGAAACAACGAAGGAAATACCAAAAATCGTAACAATACTATATTGTCGCTAAGAGAATATATGCATATACATACATATCATACATATTGTATAAAAATATACAAAAATGGAATAAAAAATTATATATAAAATCGCTATCAGTGATCTATTTTGTAATACCGTGGTACCCATACAGTTGTGTAGCAGGAATAGGAAGTGTACCAGAAATTAAAAAAATAAAAGAATTTTTCGGCGAATTTCGTGACGCGTTTCACCGGGACGCAGGAAAACCGAAGGAAAAAAATTTCCTCACGAGTAAGGGAATGGGGGTTGCAAGGGGGATGGTCGCCACTGTAGAGTGGGGTGGCGTGGTGTGATGGCGGTATCCGCCCGAGCGAAGCTTTGATGCGGGCGCCGCGACCGTCGAGGATGGCTGTAGGTTGGAAGTGGTTTGGGAAGCCGTGGGGTGGAGTGAGTGCTGTTGGTAGATGGGGTTGCTGGCCGGGTTAGGGGGGGTGGAGGGAGTGTTAGTCGGGAAAACGTGCGATGCCGTGACATCCCGTCCCTCCACCCCTGGACCCGCCAACCCTCGAAGCTCGAGCTCGGGTTCGAGCTCGCCGTTAATCCGTTTATCGCGTTACCGCCGCCACCGGCCTAGCAACCCCCAACCACGAGGTTCAGCCCCGTTACCTCGACTCACCCTCCGTCGACCATCGGACTCGACAGTGTTGGTTGCCACCCTCCCTCCAGTGACTAACCTAACCCCCAGCATCCTCTGCGGTCACAAGCGGCTCCCGATGCGCGCCAGTCGCGAGATGTCGGCACGCTTTTCCCTTTTCTTCTTATTTTACTTGAACTACCCTTAACCAGGATCCATCCAAGACTGCGGAACGTAGGGGGTTGCGGAATATTTTCATCCCCTTTAACTGCCTATAGTAAAGCTTAGTTATACCGATATATAAATATATCGTATGAACATCAGCGCCTGGCACTTTGAACCCCTACAGGGCCAATTTTAATTGGCCAACCCTTATTGACGGAAGGGGATTTTCTGAATTTTAATTTTTTTTCTTTTATCCTCGATATGCACGTTTTTTTTTCCTGGAAATATTCAAGGAGGCACCGTACCACCTGTGCGTATCAAACGAGTGCTGATTCCCACCTCGGGGCTTAGAGGGGTAGGAAGCGTCGGCACCGCCTGGGGGGGTGAGTTGCGAGCGTGGGCATTAATCATCCCCTAGCATGCCATGTGACCAGTCATCCCCATCCTTCGAGCACTGGGTGCTCAGTGGTTCTCCGTTACTTTCTTTATGGTTTTAATGCGTTACGATATTTTCAATTTTTTACGAGCTTCTTCAGTCACTCTTAGCACCCTCGTTAACTAGCTCGAGGGTTCATGAACACCCCTGGTGATAAGACATATTTAAACTCGTTCGAGATACTTTGATAGTGTCTTATCTTAATTCCGGGATCTCGTAGGGCTATACAATTTTTAACAAAGACGAATGATCGATCCTGGCTGCTACTAAAAATTGCCACTAAGTATGCAATAGGAAAGGTCAAGTAGAGCCCTTTTTAAAGGTTGAAATTTAAGCTACCTTTAAACGTACGTACATGCATTATCGATACTACTGATGTACAAAAATGTTATTAAAATATTTTGTTTCTTGTTCTCAATTGATCTACCTAAATAAAAAAATTGTATATTAGAAATTTTATTTTCCATCTGTTATTTTCCAATATGGCGACTCTATCATTTTTTTTTTATTTCTCACGAAGGGGCATTGGACGTAGTCACCACGGTGTCTATTACCATTTGGATTTGGCGCGTGTCAATATATCCTCCTGCCAGTAGGAAGGAAACGCAATTGCAGCCCGCAGACGTGGCCCATTCTGTCGCGCACGTAAATACGCAGGCTTCTGTCGCAGCGATGCCGTGGCAATCTAGTTTTATTCTCCGATTCATATTCCTGCATACTGCGTCGCATACCGAGTAGCCCTCGAAAAAGGTACCGGTGACAACAATTTTAATTTATATAACCTAGTCATTTTTTAATTTAAACTCAAGATCTTTCTTAAGACTTTTATATTTATTTTATATCTGAAATTTTTTAAAATCTATAATCTCAATCATTAAGTTACGCAATTTTCAAAAAAATATAACTTTCATAATAAAACCTATGAAAATGGCACTACTCGAACACCCTGTATAGATGGAGTTGCCAGGCTACGGTACTCAGTGGTACACTCCAGAGGGATGAGAAGGGTCGGGACGGATTGGCATGGGCACTAGGCATCTATAGTTTAGACTCTAGATGGAAGATAGCTGTTCCCAGAGGCTAGGCCAGCCATAATCGCCATTCGCCACACCTTGGCTCCCTCTGGCTCTTCTGCTTGTCTCTATATCCTTAGGGATTGGACCGTTTTCCCCATCTAGTGCACGCTACCCGCTGTCTGAAAGTCGTGAGATTCTGCACCTCCTCAGGAAAGAGAAAGAAAAGCTGGTGAATCACGTTTCCACGTGCCAAAGAAGCTGAACCTTTCGTACCTCGAATACATAATAAAATCTGAATTAAAGCGAACGGCGGGAAAATTCAAAAATAATTTTTTCCCTATAATCACAACTACAGGTAATATTTCATTTCAACGCCTGGCATACACTGGTATTTTTCACTGATACCGCAAATTTCCGTACGTTTGTCGTATAGAAAACATTTTTAAGAAATTTAAGGTTAGGTTTTTATTTGTTATGACGGCAAGGTACGAGGTATTGCGCAACAGTTAGTATCCCCACTAAGCTATATAGTATATTCCACCCCTTTGTACGTCGCGGCGTCATGCACAGGGTTAGGGTGGTAAAACGAGGGGTGTGTATCCATATATCGTACAGCGACGTATCGCTGAGGGACGACGCCAGGCGTCGATGCGTCCGTAACTCGTCAGACCTGACCACTACGTGATGTCACATAAATCAGCTACTTTAAGGGCAGAGCCGTGGGGTCCCTCGTTGGACAAATTGTCCAGGGGGATTTTGTGCGGGGGGAGAAAAAAAGAAATGTCGCCAGTGTCAGTAACGAGCGAAGAGGGAGTCATTCGTCGTGACGCTATAGTATCCGCGAACGATAAGAAAACCAGCCGCCAAGTCGTAGCGACTGTGAATCAGCCCTAATGGTATTCCAGTAGAAAGAACCTGTACGTATACAGACCACAGAATTTAAGTATCAGTGATACACAACTAAAACTTAATTTGACCTTTTTTTTTAATAGACATTTTTTAAGATCAAAATATATAAAGCTTTATTTTTTATTAATTATATCAGAACAATGGCAATACACGGTATACATTTATTTTGATCGCCACTGTTCTTCCTATCTGTCGTCAGGAGTACCAAACTTGTGCAATCACCCTTCAAATTCAATTTAGCACGCGTCTCCTGTACGTGGCCAAAGGGATTCGGACAGGAGAATTCAGCGAGCTGGAATACTTGCAAGGATGCATTCGTGAACGATATCCGTTAGCTGTCCGCACGATTGCTGACCGTATCTCCTTGTCTACGTATATGATGTACGTATAGGTACAGAATGTCGTGGGTAAGCAGAGGGCGAGGGTTGGAGTATGTTTACCACGGCAAGGATGCAGTGAGTATATAAAAAAATGTTGGTTAAACTTTCATTTTAATAAATAATTTATTTTGTTGCTCGTGACTTTTTATTTCTCAAAATGACGCACGATATGGATATCAAAAAGCTCACAGTAGAAAATGCCCTGATATCGCGTGGGTGTCAGACATTTGATATTGCATTAGTAGCATAGTTACGTGTACGTATGACATACAGGTACTACTACCACGTGTGTACATACGTGTCAATGGCGAACGTGATGCCGGAGGGTCCGTGCGGGCTTTCAATGGATACAAATCAGGCTAATTATTTGGGACGTGGGGATGAAAGCGGGGGATGCTAGAGCAGTAGCAGGGGGGAGGGTCGGTGGGTTAAAGGGGCTGGAAGTTCCGAGGGTCGGAGGGTCGTTTCGAAGGTTGGTAGGAAGAGGGCGTCGGCTGGTGGCGACAGCACTCGACGCTCAGCAGCGAACGACGCCCAAGGGATGCTGGGAATTGCGATTGCAATTAACGACGCCGCGTCAGTATAATTATTCAAAATTTTCGCCAATTTCAGAAGCGAGAGGCCGTCTAACCAATCTGAAAAATCAAAGGAACAGCCCTTAAAAAATTTTCAACGCTCAGTCAATTCTCTTTCTTGGTATAGATACCAAGTACCAACTGTGTATTAATGCCAAGATTTTTTTTATATATAAAATTTCAAACCCCTAACCTCCGTCCCTTCTTTAACTAGGACAATCTTTTACCACCCCTATATAAACTCCTGAACGCTCGAGTTTTCTCGAAGACTACAAAAATAATTAACTAGCCCCTTTAGCAACGCCATTATGTCATTACCACAGAGCAACTAGACGTACCTCAACGTTAACACTGAAAGTAGCAGCAATGTGCAATGTGCAATGTTCGAGCTACGCTATTCGTAGAGGCGTGAAGGTAGCGGAAAGGCCATTAGCTAAATTGCTAGGTGTCTGCTCGTTGTACCGCTCTATTACCTTCCACCCCAATCAGGAGTCCAGGGAGCCCGACTGCACCTACACGTGGGTAGAAATTTCTCTAACCCCCTTAAGAATACTTTACATGTATCTAATATACGTGGTGATGCGTTAGTTTCAAAATTTATCAATTACCTCGAGCTGTATTTCCGTGCTGTACATTTTTTGTCGTGGCATTGGAAGGGTGGTGAACTTTGAAAAAAATAATTGTCAAACTGTCCAGAGCATAGTATTTGGAAGGACCAGTTTTGCCCGACATAACGTGGCAGCCTTTATACATATTTGAAATATCCCTCTGGCTCCGTATAAAGAAACGGAAGTTACTGCGATCAAGTATTCCGTGAGATCGATCGTCCTGAAAAATTTGCACTGGCACGTACTCCTCTCGGGTTACCCTGGATTTTCCACTTGGAATTCTTACTAATATCAGGTACGGCGATGTTACTACTACCACTGTTGGTATTACGAATACCAGTACCGCTGCTACGGTATTAGGTAGCTTCAGCTTGGGTAACAGTAGTAATAGTAGAAGAACCCTCTGGCTGTCTTCTCCTCTTTTCCCTGCTCTGGTCTTCTTCTCCTTCCTTTTTATTCCACTTCCTCCTTTCTCTCGCAGCTTCTCACGGAAACGAGAAGCCGGAGGCGAGCGTCGCGACACGGAACGTCGGCGACTATTTATTCTGCCTTTTGCCCCCAGCGTATCTCGCGGTTGAGTCAAGACGACTTTGCTACTCGGAGCGTCACGAAAGGAAGGTTAAAGGAAGACTAAGAAAAAGGGGGAAAAAAGGTGAGACAAAAAGTCCTTAGAACAGTAGCCAAAAAAACTTTGGTCACTCCTAAGGTAGACCCGCTAGATTGTCACAGAAAAAAAAAACATTCAAAATATATACCTTCCGCGTCTGCTCGTCAATTCTTACGTAATTTCCATCTCCCCAGGTAGCTTTATCTAAAATACATTCTCTGAGTACCCGAGGACTAAAAGGTATCAGCAGCGAGAGGCGTCCGTACGGCAGCAACATGCTGGCAACTATTTATTTTATGTTGCGCCTGGAGCATGTTCCAGGTTGGTCGGAATCGTGTACCAGTAGGTTGTAGGTAGAGTAGGTTGAATCAGCGAGAGGGAAGACCTTAGAGAAGACTGAGGTGTGGAGGGCGCAGATACCCTACAGATATAGATATAGATAGAGATAAACCTCTTGTACTGGAGGAAGCTGAACACCAAGGCAGAGGATAGGTACCAATCTACTATCTATACATAGTCTATGTACGTATCCTGTGTGTGTGTGTGTGTGTGTGTGTGTGAGAGAGAGAGAGAGAGACAGCAGGTGGGTCTCATCCTGTAGAAGAGGCTAGACAGATGCTGGGACTCCTGGCAAAAGAGGTGAGAGAGTAGGCAACTCGTGCGAGGAGAACGGTCCAGGGAGTACGGAGTACGGAGATGATTAATGCATCCACCATCCAGAAGCAGCCCTCCGGTCTGTTCGCTTCCTCTGAACCTTCTACCTGTACCTTCTACCTACACGCCACATCGCCTCTTGCGCCGCTTCGAATTCTACCGCCGCGAAACTTCTGTCCTTTTATATCTTACTGCGCTCCTATGGTAAATGCCAATAACGGGTTTTGAGGTTAGGATGACAGTTGGCCGGTAAGGCAGTTTCGTTCGCTACTAAATATTCCTTTGATTCTCTTTCTTTACGTTACTGATTTACATTCCTTACAGATTTATCTGCGGTGATAGACCTTCTTCTTCTTCTTACTGCGAATGGACTATACGTATCCTGGCAGAGTCGGTCGGTGGGAGCTCACTTGTTAAGACCCCCTCGAACCGGCAGAGTGGTTCGCTGCTAAAGACCATTTCGTGGTAGCTTCGACGAGAATCTTTTTGGTAGTATATATGTATGTGTATTAAAAAAATGTTCTACAATATTATTATTATTTGTACAGGCAATTTTAGGTATATCAAATGGACGTGATGCTCAAGCATTTTGGTAGTTTGTACCTATTTTAATTGGTGCGGTACAAAATATATATTTTTTATTTCAAACGTGATTTTATTTTTTATTTAGGTATTTTGGTATGCGTTTTTTTTTAGGGGGGAATTATTAAGTCTTCCTGATTGATCGTTAGAAGTACAATTTGAGACAGTCGTAACGACGCGCGAATGCGGTCTAAGTTCTCTGAGGCCGTGTTTGCTGTTTCGCAGCAGGCTAGCAACCTCCTCTTCGGCTCGACTCAGGTTCCCCAGGTTCCTTTTGCTCTTTTCCGCTCCCATCTACGTATCCTGAGTTTCTTCCATCATTTTCGTATCTTCTTTACTTTTCTCTCGTTTTCTCTCTCTCTCTATCTCCTCCTACAACTTACCATTGTGCAATACTACCAGCACCCCTACGACAATACTTTCTTCCCTTTATTCTCGGATTTATCCTATTTACCTTATATTCTCTCGTTTTTCTCTTTTTCTATTTTTAGTCATTCATCACATTTCATTCGATTCTTAAATTTGTCCTAATCATACATTATATCTATTTTAATAATGAATATTTTCTCCACAACACGTATACTGTCATTCATGCCTATTTTCTTTCCCTGGCTTAAAGATGATTCTGCCCATTTAATTTCAATTAATTCTCATCTTAGAGCCATCTTCAGATGGTGCAATAGCCCTGAATAAAAATGTATAGTACGTTCCAGAAAAAAAAAAATATAAAAATTTATCCAATTTCCGCACCGTCTCTAATTATAGATTTTTATAGCTATTATCCCTATTTAAAAAAGTATATATATATATACAGATATATAGATATTTATTAGACACACGGTATAGCTTCTCTATATACTATACATATACAGGGTACTCCTCTACTCGGCTAGAGCGCCCACTTTAAACATTCACCCACTGCGGTCTGCGGTTCGAAGCTGCGGACGGAATTTTAAAAAAGCTCGACGTTTGCGCCGCTGCACGCTGAACTTCCCTTGGCGGCCGCCCAAATTTACTGCGTTTTGATTTTATCCCTGTCCGCCATTGCCTTTCCTGGTATAAACCAACCCCTCGCCGTCTGGCTAGATACGAACTGCTTCCACTTTCGCCTCTGTAGGATATAGTCGCTCTTAAGCTTTATATATAGATATGCGTATTACATGTATACGTATTATTAATCTGCAACGGGACACAAAACACACGCAAAAACAGAGTCGTTCGCATGGAATATAAAGGATAAAAGTTTGCCCATTAGAAACTACAGGTGTTTTCAGTCGATCTAAGCATTCTACCGAAATTTACATAGTTACAGTCAGCATGCTGAAGTTTTATTGATTACATAATAATTATCTGGGAATTACATATTTGTTCTTATATATGTATTCTTACAAGAGCACATAGGAAATCACTCATATATATGTGCGTATAGATATATTATTTTTGTTATTGTTATGATTAGTGCAGATACTTTCATTAATTAATCGTTAGCCTCAAAATCTTCATATGTGATCCATATGCTCTTATCTCTATCTTTATCTCTTTTTCTAGCTGGTACACATACTCCTGTATCTTGTATCACTTCTCTCTCTCTCTCTCTCCCTCCCCCTTTTTCTCTTGATTTCTAAGCGCACCACTTCTGCGTATCTCCGCGTACATTGGTCGAGGCGCCGGTTTTCTCGCCGCTAGCACAAATGTTATTGCATGCCGGGACAAATTTATTAGCGGCACTCGCGGCCACTGGCTCTATCCATCCACTTACGACGCCACCAGGAAGCGTCGCGATGCTCCGTTATTATTGTAAGTTGCTGCCAGCAGGCTGGAAGACAAAAAATGGCTGGAATACTACCTGGCTTGATTCCTGTAGGAAAGGCAATCTTTCTGGTCACCAAGGGATGTTTTCCCTGAGGAATTTGATTTTTTGGGTACATTCAACTGCACGGCAAATTTAAAAAAAATTTTGATTTCAGAAATTCAAGGTCAGTATTGACCGTTGGGCGGACTGTATAGATATGTTAGACTGTAGAATCAAATATACAGGGTGTCTCAACGAAACTGCCCACCTCGATTATTTCCGTTCCCATTGAAGATACGGTAAAAAGTTTCAAAAAAAAGTTTTATGGTTTGAAGGGGATCGACTTTTCATCGAAATAATTTTGTTTAATATTATTTTCATTTCGAGATACAGCAAGTTACACCTTTTTTAAATGGAACATCATTATCTGTTTTTTTATTCCTTAACATTTTGGGACCTTGCAGACTAAAATTCATCCAGCCATTTACAAGTTATTGATAAGGGAATTTATTGAACAATCTTCGGTTGCGAAATTAGGCGCGCGAACTCTAAATGCTCTAGCGGCGTGGATGAAAAATCGACTTCCTTGAAAACTATACAACTTTCGTCTGAAACTTTTTCCCATATCTTCATGAGTAACGGAGATAATCGAGGTGTGCACTTTCGGTGAGACACCCTGTATATATATATGTATATACGTCTACATAAGACATAAGCTAGCGTAATGATAGTTATCGGTGAAAATCATCCCCCGGGATTCACTCTTAAGGTTGCAACCCTTATAGATAGTAGATCGGTACGGGTATACGAAAACGCAGCGATATTGATCAGGGTGACATTACGTTCTCCCCCCCGTTTGGAAACCACCCTTGGAGCCAGTAGGCCCACTCAGCCATGCCATGTAATCCTGCTCAGCTCTTTTACCCTCCGGTTTTCATCTTCATCCCTCTCTCCCCCTCGCCACCACGACTTTCAACAGCGACGAAGGAAGACGACGAAGGTGGAGGGATGAGGACGCTCCTAGCTCCTCCTCACACTCTTTTAGTCCTTACTCTGGTATACCTCTTCCATACCTTCTTCAGCTCCTTCGCCTCTTCACCTTCTCCTCCATCTTCATCCCTTAGCTAGCCTGGTGTATAGGTACTACCATCATCTTTCGTTGTAGCGCTATCATCCGGCCGCCCCTTTTTTCCATCCCTCGACGACGTATATTCCTCCTGCGTCGCGACGTCACCCTCCCTTTACTCCCTCTGCGTCTTCCCAGACTCACCCTTGCCTCCTATACCTACAGGGCGTGCCATGTAAGATGGTCAGACAACCTCATCGCACATCACTTCGCATATCGCGCACTTGAGGTCATCAGCTGTCAATGACACCCCGACGACCTTTTGACCTTTCCGAAAATTGTTCAGCCTATCCTATCGACGACTCAAAATCTATAAATTTTTAAATCTATAATCTATTTCTATTTGTCTAGTTCAAAAATCTGAAAATTTCATCCCTCGATTATCAATACGACACACCCTGTATATACCGATCCTTATATGAATACTCGTTCGACATGCAATCCACGCAAACTGGAAGAAGACCCGACCCAGCGGTATCCCAGTACCAGGTCGGTGCCTGGGGCTGCAGGAACCAGGGTCGTAAAACGACGCCTTCCTGGTCACGAGAGACGCTCGAAGATACTCACGCATGCACGTCGAGAATTCCCAGGGGGTGTTCTTCCACCGTTAAAGCCGTCACCAGTGCTACCAATGTTACCCGTAGAAGAGAATCGAGGTCGTACCCGTGGAATAAGCTTAGTTCCTTCTCTCTAATCGTCATTCTCATTGATCCTTAAAGTGCGGCAGGATTATAGGATTGACCTATACGATTACGGCATCCACATGAGCACGTACCTGTATAGGCAAGGTCTATCCCCGAACCAAGGATATCCTAACGTGTTACAACGATTACGTTTACGCGTACCGTATCCTGGAATATTCATAGACAAACACCTGGTCCAACCTTAGGGTAGAGGGCCACTATCTATGCATGTACATGGTTACGTTAGGTTAGGTAGGTAAGGTCAAATTAGCCCTGGTACTGTACGCGAAGTCCAACCACTGCGATACACTTTGCGCCAGGAGTGTACCTAGCCGTCAACGACCCCTCGGACCTCAATCCTCTGGTCCTCCAGCTAGACCCCCACCTGGACCACGTCGGTCTACCAGTCACCAGTAGAAACCCTCAGTCCGTCCTCTCTTCTCTCCGTCAGGACTCCCCGCTGAATAATTTCGCGCGCTTTCCACGAGTGCGGAGGCCAACATTTTTTACGCCCTTCACCTCCCCTACCCACCGCCCGCTGTGACAAATACCATAACCATCGCTCACTCACTTTTTGCTCGGCTCCTGTCTTATACGCTACCTTCTGTACTTTGCTCAACAGCGTCGGGACGCTTCAATCATTATTAGCATGGTACATTACAATGTGTCTGAAATGATTTTTAATAATTTTCTTAAAAAACCACAATTTTCAAACGTATGTTTCAGCTTTTAGAGGATAGATGAACACATATATATTTATTTGGAACAGCAAGAAACTATCTTTCGATAAACTCTCGATCCTATAGCCAAGCGCCAATTTCTCCCTAGTTACTCGCGCGATACGACCCGAGGCTGAATTTAGCGAATGCCCTAGATGTGCGCGCGCCCATCCTCATCCTCATAATCATCCTTATCCTGAGGAACTCGCTCGCTCTCTGCCGACCTATCGAAAGTTCCTGCGGTAATTGGCTGTGCTGTACGAGATGCAAGTTATACACATATATACTACACACCTACACACCTACACACCTACACACACACACACACACACACACACACACACACACACACACACACACACACACACACACACACACACACACACACATAAACGATGGACAGAAATAGATGAGTAACCAGTCAAGCAGTAAAGCCTTAGATCCACGGTCCGGCAGGATTCGTATATGAGGTTATGTAATAACTATATATCCATCTATCCACACGGCAAGTGGTAGAATATTGATATGTAAATATAGCAGCGTCCCTGCAGCAGTGGTTAGGGCTCAGAAGGGAACGGGTCGCTAGCAGGTTAACGAGCGGCTCGCGAGGGTGGTCGGTCTACGTAGGGGTAGGAGTAACGGGCGGTAGGTGCGGGCCTGGAGCGAGAAGGATGGATGCAGGAGGCGAGAGTGAGGGTGAAACGTCGTGGCAGTGGTATGAGACTGAAACAGGGGTTCGAGTGACGGCGAAGGGTGGCACAGAACTGACGAGCGAGAAAGATATATATATATATATATATATATATATCCAGAAAAAGAGAAAGAGGGTAGAAGCGTACAGAGCGAAGCTTTCGAGGGGGGGGAGGTGGTCGTGCTAGCGCCAGCGATGCTGCCTGCTATAGAACGAAGAGGTGAAGAGCGAAGCTTCCTGGCGATGGTGGTGATGGTGGCAACCCTGATGGTAGTGGGTTGCTGCCGGCAGTATAACAGAGACGGCCGGGCGTGCCGCGGAGCGTGCCACCAAAGGGGATGAGAATTTTCCTCGGGTGGTAAAACTATTGGCAGGCAGTAAATGATGAAAAAATTCAAAAGAATTATTACCCAGATCATTGTCATATGTATTGCGATGGTAAAGTATTCTAGGGATATTTTCGGAGCTAGCCAGAGATAGGGTTTTTTTATTTTTAACAAATATCATCGCTTGTTTATAGGTTATGGAGTCACTGGCTAGGACAACGGAAGCACCGTGTCGTATAGGGACATGCCCTGCGGGACACGGCATGGAACGGGGTGGTTGGAACGGGCCGCGGAAACACGGAGAGGGCGGGTACACGCCGACTGGAGTGATAGAGAGGGAGGGATAGAGAGCGAGAGAGAGAGAGAGAGAGAGAGAGAGAGAGAGAGAGAGAGAGCCAAGAGAGAGTCGCTGGGTATCCTTCTATAGATGAGAGAGCAACGTAGGCCGACTTGCACAGACCCTCTGAGTGACCGAGTACCAACGTCGTGGACTCTCTTTACCTTTCTTGCTCAGGTATTATTCTCTCTCTTCATATTACCCTCTCACTCCCACTCTCTACTGTACTACTCGGTCGTCCTTTGTCCCTCTCCTAGAAACGTGCGTGCCACGTCGCCACAACCTGCCAACCTGGCCGGCCTCCTGGAAGACCTTTTGAAGCCGGCCAGGTCGACCAACCGCTAACTTCAAGCGCAAGATCATGCATGCTTTCTACTTTCTTTTCATCCCTTACCTACACTTTCGACTCTAATATCACTCTCTCTCTTGGACATAGTTATTTAACGATATCTCGCACTAGCATAGTATTTTTATATTCTATTAAGATTCATATATGTTCTTTTAAAGAGTATACTTTATTTTTTCTTAATTGGTACCTTTATCAGATATATGCAATACCGTGAAGTTGGTAGTGGTCGTTATCAGGCTGGTACGCGTTGCGTGATTTACTGTATTCGTATCAGTCACGCATCGACCACCGTGCAGATAAGGTGTATCTGATAAGAATAAGCTCAGTCCAGGTCTGTAGTTCGATAAAGAATCTTTTCTTTATCTAAACTTAAATGGCACCGGTAATGGCCAACAGGTAAGCCATCTTTAAACGGCACAGTGAGCTGCACCGTTACACGTCACTCCCCTCTTGCCCAGCTCAATGCCCAAGACCTTATCGCCCCTTTGCAGGAGCGGCTTTACGATCTGGAGGATCGTTAAGCGTCTGAACGTGGACGTCGATCGGCTACTCTGATGGCTAACGAACGCTGACAGGCGGAAGTGACGGTACCGCATCTGGTTTCCTGTTCCACGGGAGTCAATTGCGAGGAATCGACTATGATGGTCTCAGATAGGATTGAGTCGATTGGAGTGAGAGAGATGAAACTCATGATGAAGAGAAAAAAGATGGAAAAGAACTAAAGGAGTGCTCGATGGAAAGAATGCTTCGCCGAAGAAACAGATCGGAGGCGACAGCTTCATCGATTTTGAAATAACGCGTTCCTGGGTGGCGTCGTTAAGCGTCGCGGCGGCTCTGTGCCAGCGCGGAACTTGTATACGAGCCACAGCCGCACAACCCCTAACGGGGAGGTTAGGTACGGGACTGGGAGTTAAAAGAGAAGGTAGATGGAGGTGACGGTTGGCTGCTAGTAGTATACATGTATATATACCTTGCTCTGCCTGTTGAGGGACGCGAGCGTCGTGGGGCTTCTGTTTACGGGCGTCGCGACGCGCCCGACGCGTTGTGCTCGACGTTCGTGAGGTAATCACCCAAGCCAGTTACGACGTCGTTAGACGTTACCCTTGTCGAGACGTATCTACCTAGTTTTCTCTTCTGCTAGTCGTGGCCACTCGTGAATGTCTGGCTTGTTTTCTGAATTTTGAAAATACATTTTCTTACCAAAAATTTCTTTGTAGCTAAGAGACGTCCTTGCATCCCCTAAAAATAAAATTGATCGATTCAGAGTTATATCTCATCTTATATCTGTATAAGAAGCACGTTATCAAATATTCCGCCGATACTTCGATCTTCCGTCGTTTTGGTAATCACAGCGATCTGCAAGTATAACGCTCCTAAATAATTAGTCAGGGAAGTCGCACGTCACGTTCCACCTATTTTTTAAACCAGCAGCGAAAAAATTGTTAATAATTTTTGCGAGACTCAAGAATTCTCGATGGGTCACCCATCATCCCTGTTAATTTGACCTTTGAAGATTGTACGTTTTATTAGACACACCTTAAATACCAGAATTATCTTTGAATACCAAAAAATCACATAATTCCCAGTGAAATTTTGGAAGACAAAAAAAATAAAAATTTCCCTAGAATTTATTTTTGACACCGTTGATTAGATATATTAGATACGAATAGATATGATATCTCGGATGATGGTTTATACGTATAACAGCATCCATGGATAACCATAGGGTAACGAGACCACAGGCGCGACATTAATTGTCGTTGCCGGTCGTTCCATGCGTACTGGGTTTAAGGGCGGCATGTAGAGTTGGTCGCGCTGGGCCTTCCCTGTCCCATCAATCCATCACTACTTTGTTAATATCGGATCGCATCTGCCATCGTTGCCCGCTCTTTGCACTTGCATTAGTATACATATATATATATATACATGCACACACATATTAAGCCGTGTGGTCGTTCGTTCGTAACGCGGTAGAGACACGCGCGTCCCGACGGCGGCCCGCCGCAGCCAGTCTACCCGTGCAATAATGCAATTGTGCACTCGTTCCCTCGACGCGCAGATAGAAACGGAGAGATTGCAGAGGGTAGTAAAGTGGGATGAACAGAGAGGAAAATATCTAAAGAAGGACAGCTATATGTACCGAAAGCGGCACAGTAAGAGATGGAGAGGCAGATGTTAAGAGGATGAAAGATAGAGAGAGAGAGAGAGAGAGAGAGAGAGAGAGAGAGAGAGAGAGAGAGAGAGAGAGAGAGAAGTTTCACCCTAACCCTGATATTATGCTAAAGAGCTGATCCCGCAGCCCTTACGGCGTAGACCCTCTCCGACTGGTTCCATCCCTTATATTCCACCCTCTATCTCCAACATATATATATATATATATATATATATATGTATAGAGGCCCCTTGGAAGCAGCCTGCAAGCAACCACGCGCGCATATTTTAATTATGCCTCCAAAGTGCAGAGGGTTGAATCCTCGTGAAAATTCAGGCTCTTATCGCTCGTGGAGATGCGTGAAAATTTTTTTAGCGAATACAAAATTCACCTTTTAAATATTTCGAGAACGAATTTAGCAAAATTAAAAATTGATTTTTCGCCTCATCCCGTTTCGTTATTAAAACCGCTGGGGCACCCTTCTTCTAAATGAGCCACGAGAGTGTATTTCGTGAATAACGAAAATGATACAAATTGGAAAATTTATGTATATTTAGGGACGCCAAAAACCCCAGTCGACCTGATCCGTCCCGGTGCGATGTGAAGTTATTAAAATCTTCCTGTAGGCTAAGGGATGATTGTGCTTCGTGTATCAAGCGCCGCATACTACTTTACCAAAGGCGGCAGCATCGACATCCAGCGACGTACGTAACGCTAGGAGGGTCTAGTAGCGTCGCGCGTGCCGCGTCGATTGTAGGTTAGGTCGGCAAGGGCGAAGCGGTTGCTGGCGGCAATGGCAGTAGGAGACTAGCGTGGGACAGGCAGCCAGAGGAGGTCGGGATGAGTGCTGCTGGAGGCGGCATTGGCTAGACGAAGAGGAAGTGATTCAGTCAGGAATGGAGGGTGGACGATAGCGGCGCTGCGGCGTAACGACGCTATAACGCGAGCCGCCGGGTGATTACCTACCACCTCCAGTCCTCCCTCCACCCTCCTTGCAATCCTGGCCTCAAACCCCGGCGCCCTCCTGCTATATACCATCCTCCGCTCACTCAGTTCTCTCTCACGTCCTCGTACTCCTCCTCGTCCACCAACGCCGACGTCGACGCCAGCATTCCCTCTTCGCGCTTCTAGTACCTCAAACCGCCGCACTACCACTGACATCGCTACCACCACCTAGCCTATATCCTTCTGATATGTGTGTCTGTGTGTGTGTATATATATATATATATATATATGCTTGACTCGCTGCCTAGATGTCTGTTCGCCACCAACGCAGCGACGCTCTAATCGCGACGCCCTCGTGATGACGTCGCCAGGGACGTAATTCAGCTTCGAGACTTTCTAAGCGCGCGAAAATCCGCAGCGATTTTCATCACCCGAATGCCTCGCGATAATAGCGGTACTCGGTGATAAGGTATCTGCATTGAGAATACGTATCTTTAATGCATTTTCAAAATCATCTTGGATGATATCAAAATTTTTTGCAATTCTCACACTCGACTATGGGACTATATTCTTTCCGTAAGTTCAATGTATTTTTTTTTGACTATTCGCAAACAATGCGAACCTTAACGAATGACATAATTTTTCATATAATCGCAGAGGCACGTAGAAAATCATAAAAACTATATTTCAGCGCAAAACCATGCACGTGGATATGACTTGTAACAAAAAATTGTATACACAACCACGTGTAGTTTGTCAGAGGCGTCATTGATTTCGATCTGTCAAAAAAAAGAAAACATTGAACTCGTCGATGTACTGTATACATACGTATATGTATGTATATACCGCGCGAGTAACAAGTGCGAGTTTGATACAGGGTAGTCGAAAATAATTGTAGCGTGCAAATTGTGTGAAGGGTTCCTGGGTAAGGGACGTCAAAGAGGGGTAAAATTTCTAGGGTTTAGGACGCCGGCGTCGCGACGTCGACGAGTGACGGGTCTAGAAATCCTGCTTTCAAATCTACCAAGCAAAAGGTCGTAGACTGGTAGAGGTTAGAGGTAAATGGACCGGAAAGCACAGCATCCCCCCCTCCTCCTCTTACAATTCCTTCTCTTGAACCCTTCAATGATTTAGGAATAATTCATTATACTAACTATGAACACTATAGTCTTTCATCCCCTTTAACATCTTTCTCTTTAATCAGCATTAATCCCAATGTACAAGTTTTCTATCTCTTCGATGCTCTACAGCTGCTTCGAAAGATATTCGAACTTTTCCACGATTATTTACAGTTTTTTAATAGCGAAAGAAACTGATCGCCATATACTATACGGGGTATAGGATTATAAGTAGATTTTTCAGTGTTAATCAGACGCTATCGAGAGGGTACCTACTACTAGCCGGAAGCGTTTGAATCCATAGTAAAAGTACATAAAAGAATAGAAGCATTGTGGGATGGAGGCTGTAAGTAAACAACTGTATATTAAAATAAGACATTGGGAAACTTCGACTGACGGATATTTAGCATAGTGGGCGTAGCGAAGTCGTATACGTTCCCATTAATAATCACGAGCAGCTACCAGCAGTCGCCGTCTTATTCAATTAAACAAGAACGTGACACTCCTGTAGGACCCTGGCCGTGTACCCCGGCGTCTGGACCTCGTGGCGAACACCTTTTTGCAATTACACCGCCGCCTTGTGATGATCATTTAGAAGGGGAAAAAAAGTAATCGGAAAAAAAATAAAAATTCAATACCGACTGAGCTACCTGGTTTACATACTAAGCATTTATTTATATGCTAATTTATCGGTTTCTACTTTCTCATTAAACTCTTCTCTTTGACTATTTGAAAATATATCTCAATTATACTAATAAAATCGAATAATTTTCTTATTTGTCATATAAGATTCTTACAATTATCTATTTATCGACATAAAATATACGCATAGTGTGTATATATATATATATATATATATGCTGCTCTATTACCATATTGCCGACTTTTCTGACTCATTCTGGACCAGTATCCCGTGGGACTTGGACCAGGTACATGAGTCGCGCACAGAAGAAAATAAAAAAAGAGAGCGAGAGGATTCAGGAGAAAAAGAGAGAGAGAGAGAGAGAGAGAGAGAGAGTGAGAGAGGAAAGAAAAAAAGAGAAAGAAAGAGCCTCGTCGCTTTTTTACCGAAGGCCGTCATCCCCGCGGGGCTTAACCCCGGGTTTATCGCAGCGTTATTAATAACCGGCGCCCTCTATCCCCGACGTCGCAATAGCGTCGATCCGCGAGATCTCCTTCCTCGTAAACCACGCGACGAACGACTGCAATAAAGGATAGCGTCGAGGCGCTCAAGAAGGATCCTTCATTCCTATATACGGACACGTATACCACTTTAATTTTCCAAAATCTCATACGTAACCATATATGATTATTCAGGATCAGGATCGCCATCCAATCCCATCGATCCTGAATAACCAATCGCTACTGAGTTCTGTACAACCAGGACGAGTAGCTACTGTAGATCATTTCTATGATCTAGATATCTCAAGTATCCAGATTCCATTCCTGATCCATACTTCTAATAAATATTCTGATTTTCTCTCTCTATAATAACTATATATTTTTCAGTATATATATATATATATATATATATATTATTCAGTATAAGTGTACCACCTGAAGGTGGTTCTACTATAGAAATCAAATGGACAAGCTAACTTCAAGTGATGCGTCTGTCGTGAGAAGCTCTGCTTATACATATATAGTATACACGTATCCTTATGTACTTCGTACAAGCTATATATATATATATAGAACAGAGAATGTACATAATCTACACTAGATCCTACCTATTGCGTATTACGTTACCGTATCTCTAGCTGTACGCACCACGTGCGTGTTCCGTGGGATCGTGCGTGCTCTCGGACGCGTTTCAACCTGACACGTATGTAACCACGTATGCACGTACGTGGGCCGTTCGCGTGCTTGTGCCGAGAGAGCTATGCGCGAGATGCGCGCTGGGAATGTAATGCACGTCGTTATCGGATGTGCTCTATATAACGGGTGTCCCTGAACACCGCGCAATATTCGATTGCGCATCTAACTATATTAAAGATACCTCCACTGTTTTCTGTTAATAAGGAGAAAAAAATGTATGAAACGTATCCACTATAGGCCCACACCCCGAGTCTCCTTTCATCCCTTTTACTTTGAACGTGGCTCTCAAGGGTGAAGCGTGACCAGAGAGTCGACTCAACCATGTCGTCCATTAATTACGCAAAACACGAGATGAGCCGTGACGCGTTCATTGAATTAGGGCGATCCCCCATGAATCGAGAGCCTGAAAGAGGGGGGGGGGGGTGAGAGAAAGAGAGATGAGATTAAATACAGGGTCTCGGAATTCTGGTTCACGTAAAGGTACCTGTAAGATTTTTCGTGAGATTGATGAAAATTGATGCAATTTTAATAAACATTATAATACAATCATTCGACTTGCTGCGTGCTGTTTCGTTGCAATACGCAGTGTCCAAATGATAAGGCAAAGATCAGAGTTCAATTAAATCGTATTCGTATGCATGGGGTGGTTCGTTTGTTCATTTCGTCGCACAGCAATCAGCCATCCGATGGCTCCAGGCACGTGGAACGGATCGTTGGATCCCCCGTCGAAACTCGATTACCGCGCCTCTGTATTTTAAATAGCACTCCCACGTGCGCGAGCGACGTGCTTCCCTCACGTGGGCAGCCATTTTCTATCTCATGCTAACCGACGTCTCTGTCCTCTTTCCCCCTCTCCCTCCCCCTTCTCGCTCATAGTACGCTCTTGTTACTCTTGGATTTTGACTATCTCGCTCTGTATATGTAGGATCGAATGAGATACGTGGTATAGTTGCTATTCTTATCCCTACTACTTCCAGTAACCAAAGCACGAAGTAACTTCGGTTATGCTCGGGTTATTCCGAGACGCATTACTTTGTATTACTTGCATGGACACCCGTTACAGACGGTCAGTCTCTTTGGAGACACGGCACGGGGCAGTTGGGTATGTGCTGCTTTGTTTAACGACCATGTGGCCATTTGGTGTATATTGTGTAATACATATACTTATATGAATGAATATATTCTTAATTATTGTACTAATGATAGTTTTAGTTCGTACCCTGAATAAGGTGACGAGTGGTCTAAACCCGACCTAACCTCCACTGGCACTCATCACGTTGGCTCTTCTCGATCAGAACGGAATTAGAATCTATTCGAAATGAAGTCGATAGGCCGACGACCGAATCGTACGAATCTTTTCGTTTGGATCTGTCGCAACCTAACCTAGACTCTAGGTAGATGGTTCTATAATACATGAGAATATACATATACGTGTAGAAGTACATTCGTACAGAGGACGGATCCCTGCCCGATCTTCTATTTCTTTATTTCTTCGTTTTTTTTCGCTTCCCTCGCTAGCAGCACGAAGCTTTCCTCTTCATCCTCCCGCGTTAGCGGAGCTTTCCGCTGATCCTGGAAGCACGAACAGCTCAAAATCGTCCGGAGGTGGAGTCAACACCCCGTGTTGGCTCTCTCACATGCTCCTGACTCGGTATATTTGTCTTCCTCTCTTTCTTTCTCTCTCTGGTAGACTGTCCCTACGGTGACTGCTTATACGGATACCGGCTGTGTTAGTGATGGCGTCTGTGTGACGACGAGCGTCCCTGTTTTGCGCGTCTGTACAGTCTGCGCCTCTGTCCCTCTCTCTCTCTCTCTCTCTCTCTCTCTCTCTCTCTCTCTCTCTCTCTTACTCTCACTCTCCATCTGTCTCTCTCTCTCTCATATCTCTTCGTTCTGCGCGGATCGCTGTGTGGGAGCGATCGCGTAATAGCCTCGTTCCTGGCGCGCGCGATGGTAGATACGTGTGCGCTGCGCCACGGTGCGCTGCGTCGTGTTGCGCCGCGCTGTGCCGCGCTGCTCCACAGCCCGAGGCGAGCGATAAATGGGTCCGCGCCGCGCGACGCGCCGAACGACGCGCCGAGCACGGAATACTCGCTCTCCACTTTGCTACAGGAGTTTGCAAAAAAGATTTGCTCAGTCTTCACAAAAATTTTCTCCGCTGAGAATGATTGGTTTCTTTTTTCAAAAGTACGATTATGCGTACAATGGAGTAGTCTTGGATTGATTTTAGAATTTTTCTTTCCTTCAGTATGAAGGTAGTATAAATGACGTCATGCCTACAGTGACGTTTATTATTACCGCAAATCACTTATTTTTTATGGACCATCAACATTGTACCGAAACAAAGAAAAAAGTGTATTTTTAATTATTAAAAAAAATTCGAATTTTCTGTATATATCAAGTAATGAAAGTATTTTTTGAAGCAACCTGTAGACACGTTGAGTCTCGGCAGCGAGCAACTCTGGTGAGCGCGGTGGTGGTATAGAGAGGATGAGGAGAACGTGAGAGTGCCCGAGAGAGAGAGAGAGAGAGAGAGAGAGAGAGAGAGAGAGAGAGAGAGAGAGAGAGAGAGAGAGAGAGAGAGAGAGAGAATGAGAGAGCGAACTGAGTACGAGAGAGCGTGAGAGCGGGAGCCGCTCTTGGTTATTTATCACGCGCAGCGCGGTTCGCTGATCGTATCGTCTCCTTCTCTCTGGCAGCCTCTCTCACCCTCGAAATCTCCCTGTCTCTCTTGCTCTCTGGCGCGGTTCACTCTCCGTTCCGGTACCACGTCCGCGTCCCACGGCGATCCCCAGCAATCTCCAGCTACGCGGCCAAAAGCCCACTGCGACGACCAGGAGGGACTCGTTACGATCTTCCCAGTGTCCCTCTATGTCTAGGTATATCTCCCAGGAGAGGCTGGCTCCGGTCGTATCCGACGTTATGGCCGACGTTACCCTGGATGGTTCCCACGAAAGCGAAACCATCCCGAAGACCGTGGCCATCTTTTATTTATTTCGTAGCGCTCTCCTTGTCCACGAATAAAACGTGGCCACTCACCAAATCCCCTAGACAAAGTACCAGGCGTTCCTCCTCTTTGTTTCTCACTAGACCAGGATCTCTCAGTATTCCTCCGGTAGGTTGGAATTGATCCGAGGTTATGACCTTCTAGTCAGGATCAAATATGAACCTGTAACATTATGACGTGAGTCCAAGATGAAAAATGAACTTGAAGATTTTTATTCTCAAGGTACTTAGCGCTTCCTCTACTCCAGGCCATGATGGCTGGTGATTGGAATTAACGACTTGGCGACCGTATTGATTATTTGCCACCCTTCTAGAACCTTTTTACCTCCTTCTCGACCTGCGGCTCACTTCACTCTGAAGGTGCCAAACCTCAAACATGTCTTCTGGATAATCAGCAGTTGGCATGACCTATATTTATCTCGACTTAGGAATCCTCATCACTCTCATCCAGCTCTCGATAAGTCCAGCTCGCTGCAGGCAACCTACAGTTGTGCCTAGGTCAAAGGATCCAGGAAATACCTAGACGACCATCCTTGGGGCGAGCCTTACTTTATAACGGCATACATATCCTGACCACTTTTGCGCCAGGATGACGTAGATGGATTCTCCTGGGTATACCGTATCAGAGAGTGATCTCGGATGTTTGACCATTGGGGTTGGTTCACCTCTTGGTGAAGAGGGTAAATGCCCCAATGCTCCTACTACTCATTTTCAAGATATCAAACGGCATAGCTGCTTGAGTACCCTGGCAGTTTGATGAAAAGGTTCCATCCTGATAAGGACCTAGAGTTCAACGTAGCCCAACCTCCAAAAGGTTATCTTAGAAGGGTTATTGAAAGGAGGACCCAGTAGGGTCGATATGAGGATTGCCATGCTGCAAAAGTAAAAAAATAGAATTCTTTGACAATTCTTCGACTAGCATATACCCTGTATGTCATCCCTTGTAATGACGTCATCATACTAACACTCTCTCGATATAATTCAACAACTTTCGAATTTACCACCGAATTCAAGATTATCAGAAGGGTAGAACGAAGCTTAGCAAACTCTTGGCAGGTATCCCTAAAGATGTAGAATTAAAGAGAGCCTGCACAAGCCCCGATTTTGAACCCTGCAAAGGTTCTCCATCAGACCAGACGCATAGCACGTAATAAGGGTAGCGTCGTCACGCCTGTGGCTGCTGTACATAAGAATGGCCTACGGAAAATCTACCCCTTGGACAGATGTGCACGTATACCTGGATAATTAGTTCGGCACTCCTCTTCCTAAGGGTTGGTCTGATAGGTCGAAGACTTAAGTATCACTTATGATCCTCGTTATTCCTTATGCCCATCAAATCTTCAACCCTTATCAAAGCAGGCCAACATTTTTTTGACACACAACTACCTCTATACTGAATAGTAGGGTAGCCTATTTTAGGTACCCCTCGTTCGCATTGGCTTTACTACTGCACCTTTAATTAACGCCGTACGCGCATTCGATCGCGTGAAACGACCCAGGTCGGTCCCTAAACTCCTCTTCGGTTTTACGCTGTGAATGACGAGACCGAAATACACAGTGCTTTCGAAAGCACTATCCGGACAATTTATAGCGCTTCTACCAGGCAGCATCACCACCCACGCGACCCACTCCCAGATCAGGTTCCTGACGTAGATACGAGCTCTACACACCATCTAGAAATGTCTATCGGATTGCCTGGCTGGACGCTACCTAACCATTCCGTTCGCGTCTGCACCGTCTTCCACGGAGACTCGTAAAAATAAAATTGGAAGCACGCGTTTGCGGCTGTGTATACAACGTGCGGCTGGTGTTGCTCGATGGGCGACGCCGCGCGACGCGACGCCGCACACGCGACGTCACGATGGTCTCAGGTGTGCCTGGTGTCGACGCTCCCCAACCCTCTAAAACGCCACACCACCTTTTTTCATAGGCCACCCCGCATACCTACCCTTAGTCCCTCGCTCGTTCGCTACGACCCCTACATCCCTCAACTTCCCTGCTACTTACCCCGCAGACCCAGCCTCACTCTAGTTTAGCCAGGCTATCGCACTGCTGTCGTTGGGTCCTCAGGTGTACACCAGGGCAGGCGTGATGCTCATCCCTTTCCCCTTGATACTCACCCTCTGTAAAGGTAGATCACTTACGGGATGCCGCGAGGGATGGTACGAATCGTCATCCCTCGTAGACGTTCGTAATATTTGTCATGACTGTACTTTGAAATATAAAAAAAAAATTATAACAATCCACAAACTCTTGCGGGTAAGGTTGAAATTAAAAAAGATTATTATAAAACTTACCCCTTTAACCAATGGTCCGATTTAATCCATAATTTTTTCCAATCGACCCACTAGCTCTAATTAACTACCCCAGGATTGATCCAAGGAAGAAGTCTTCCTTCCACAGCGACTTTTATATCTAGCGGCTAAGGGGTCAGGGAGGGTGCAATTCTATCGATCGAGGGTCGAAGGCAGATATCAGCATCCCCGCACTTACGCTCGTTCAGTTGGGAACACCCTTTCGAGTCTGCGGGGGTATTATCGAGCCCGACACGGAGCCACCGAAGCATCAGCCACCCTCGGCTCCCTCACTCCTTCCTTCCTTCCTTCCTTCCGTTCACCCTCGGCTCGATTCTCAACCCACTCGTCTCAGCCAGCGCCAGCACCATCAGCTATACCAAGAACTACCACTACCAAGTGGAAAGCGCCCAGCACCATCGCCATCACCGTCAGGAGCCAGAACCCCAAACTCACCCCCGTCACGTCATACCAGGCCTGGTCTCGCACCACGGGTCTGCGGCAGGTCGGCACGGCATACAGATGGATACGAATGTCACACCAGCCTTCCCCACGGTACGAACCGGCACATCCCTTTACGACCTGAAATCATCCCCTTCCTTATACACCAGCCTTCACCTGACGTCGACACTTGCACCAGGATACCTCAGTGAACACCCTTACCCGAAGATGATTTCCTAGTTGTATTCTACATGAATACTCGGTCTCTGCGTACGTGTTCCGGGAAGAGTCTTGTGACTATATATATATACACACACATATAGTGTAATATATATCCCAAATATATCCGTAATTGTGTCTCCTAGGCCGACGTGCAAGAGGAATATCTACAACTTGCTCAGCCTTCACCGTCTTCCTAGTCTCTAAGACGTTTCGACGAATCCAAAACTCCTGAGGTACTGCTATCGCTTCGAAGAAGCGTTGACAGTATGCATCTTGAAAGATTCGCTTGATTTCACAAGACTATGGAAGTTTACCCTTATTTCGTTTTCGGATGAAAACTCAAAATTAGGAGCCGAAGGGGAATCAGGGTACTCTGAAAAATTGTTATTGTTACATCAATTGTTTGAGTATTCCTAAAATGTTGTTCTTTCAGCACCTTTTTTATAACCACCCCTTGATATACTCCTATGTGTTTACGGTGCACATTAATTTTCCAGATACTTTATCAGATTTTGATAATAGAGAATTTTCCTGAGAACTTTAGGTTTTCTGGCTTCCTGCTAAACGATGATCAACGTAAGTTTTGGGGTTACAGAGGCAATGAATTGCCACCCCCTAGAAAATTCCCAAGTGTCTCGTCCTTGTGAAGAATAGCACAACCACCGTAAAGAACTCTCAATGTATGTATAAGTGTCGGGTGCATTGTTTATATCTTTGGCAAACTGTCAACTTTCTTGCTGACAGTCGCATTAATAAAACTACCCTTAACGAGTATCACGTATACCTGATCTGCCCTAAGGCACGTCAAAAGGTAGTCTCCCCCCAACCCTTAATTATCCTATGGGACAAAAGTAAAAGGGGAATGAAAGTACTAACTATCGAACATGTGAACAGTGTGAATGACAGCCGCGTGCCGTGCCCACGTGTCCTTAGTCAGCTCACCCCCCATATTTATAAGCAGGGTATAGGCGATGATTTTAATTTAGGGTCACAAAACGCCAGTACACACCAAAGGGACAGAGATCCTGGCACGTGCCGTAAACTATACATACGGTAACCTATAACTAGCCAGACCCACAAACCCCATTCTCATTGAGAACCTACTACGGTGGTCGCTCGTGACATATCTCGTTAATCTAGAACTCCCACAAAATCTCCTATTCACACAGAAGCTCTTCGGAGGTCCGTTTCGCCTATACCCCATGAGTGGGAAATAACGATAAGAAACCAGGATTGTTAGCTACCTGCAATTTTGCCCTAAAATCGCAGGTGTATTAAATAGGGGTTGTTTTGGGGGGGGACACGATTCGCCTTCGATGTTCTCTGTCGATGAAGGCAAGTGATTCTTCCCCTGCTACCAATCAGTGACGCCACGTGTCACAGGTGTTCGTATACACTGACGCTTGAGTTTATGAATCGAAATTAAGAGTTAGCGTCCCAAGTGTAAAAAGACACCCGATAGATTCGAGTTTCCAGACAGAGGTACGTGGTCGGTGCTCGAGGATCGCGGTGAGTGGTTCAGTGGAAGCAGCCACAGGGTAAGAGTGCCGACGGCATTGGACGGCGCGTCGTTACCGTTAACGACGGCCACCGATTGTCCCAACGACGTCGGGCGGCACCACCTTCGCATCTCCGCTCCTCACTCACCTCCACCCTTCAACCTCCTTTACTTCCATGCTTTCTTCTTCCTTTTCTTTTCCTTCTGCGTTACGTCCTCTTCTTCCTTCTTATGTCTCTTCTTCTTCTTCTTCGAACGACGCCCGGCGTCGGCCTTATTGCTGCGATAAATATAAAGCCTACTCGACGAAAATGTCTCTCGCTCACCACGGATTCTTCCATTACGAACGTGCTCGGAGTGACGGTACTTCAGAGTCACCAGATATAAGCTACGGTTATTGGACGATTTCGATTCCTGTCGATGATTTCGCTTCAGGGTTTAATTCGGGAACGGCCGCCATTTTAAGTTGAGGGTTCAAACATTTGTTCTTACTGTGAAAGGATGGAAGGTCGAGATCAGTTTATGTATTTAAGGGATCTTTGGCTTGGATAGTTTTATAGTGTCTTACCAATTGTAAAATGTATTGTTCAGTTTTATTTTTTATGGACTGTAACCCTACGTTACTCTTGACCTCGGTGGTGATTTTTAAATTGTGTCCTTTGGCTGGTTACCGGGGCAGTTTCTTGGGTCTTGTATATTTTCATCCACGTCCCCTAATACGTCCTCCGGAGACATTAGAAATATTAGGTGTGCTAAAAAGCTCCGTTTATACCCAGGCGGGGGGTGGTTACGTTAAAATAAGGGTGCTCCGAGTACGAGGGTTGGAGCTTTCGACCCTCTACAGTGACAGCGGGACTTGACAGCACGCCAGCTGTCACTCGCCGCTTACGCCATTAATGAATAGGCGATGCCCACTGGCGCCCCATACGCTCGATTAGTAAGATTAAAGAGTGCGTAGTGTGAAAATCAATAGTATGAAAAGCCAGGAGAGATCCGCATCAAAAATCGAACGAAACAAGAGTATTTAAAGAGTACCCGTGGATACAAATAAAAAAGCACTCCATAAACGACAGTTAAAATTCAAAAATCCCTAATTATTCATTATCACCCCAAAATTCGCAAAATGACTCAAGTCGTTGGACTACATACAAATTACTAGTAAAAATTACTGTATCCAGCCATCCTCTACTTAACCTCAAAAAAATATATCTAGTTAATTTAGAAAGATCGTCAGTGACGAATCTGACATCAATACCGTTTTTCAAAAATTTTTTCCTCTATGAGAATTTCCAAGCCACCCAGTATATTAGCGAGGCAGTCAACGCAGCTCGCGAACACAGCCAGGGCGGCTGGCTTCCGTCCCGTTGGCCCCAGGGCTCTTCCCCAGCCCACCAGAGTTTCCGCTTCCATCCCGCCTAGCCGGCACTCCACACGCCGCGTTTAAGTATCCCGATATTCCAGCAGGCAGTAGAAATACTGACCGAGTCAGAGTACATCAAGAATCCGTAAGACAAAGGGGAATCTAAATAAAGAATAAAAATACATAATGCACAAAAAGGTGTAACGATCGTTAATCAATTATACTGAAAAATTTTTTAAACTAACCTAACCTCAAGGGAATTCGTCTTACACGTCCGCTCTCGACGAAGTCAGCAGTTTTTCAACCGCCGACGAGGACGGTCGGGCTCGGTCGGCGCGTAATAAGCAAGCGAGTCCCTGCTGTAGGTGGCACGAGACCCATAGAAGAGTGCCTATTCTCTCTTTCTCTCCTTCCCCTCCCCCTCTCACTCTCTCTCTCTCTCTCTCTCTCTCTCTCTCTCTCTCTCTCTCTCTTTTATCAGTAAAAAAAACAAAGATCGCAGCCATGAAGTATAAGGGGAGCTAAAAGAGACGGTATAGAACGGTCACGTTGCCAACTGGGAATTGCTAACCTGAAAAATCGACGATCCGTAACGAGAGCTTGGATGAATCCTTGAATGCTGGATTAGGTACTGCATGGATACTGTTTTCTCTCTCTCTCTCTCTCTCTCTCTCTCTCTCTCTCTCTCTCTCCCTCTCTCTCTCTCTATCTCTATCTATCTATCTATCTATCTCTTCTATCGCTGCTCTGACTGATCCTTCTAAGCCGAAAAGAGGCTACCTTGCTCAGTAATGGCGCGTCGCGTCGCGTCATACGGCGCGAGCGAATGGCCTAATCTCTTAGCAAACACTTCAGGGCGTAACGAGCGACGCTCTCGGTGGTTCTGACAGCCGCAGATGGCACTTGCCGCCTTGTTTGTCATAAAATCTCCCCTATTCAACCACCACCTTCACTCCTCCACTCTGTACTTCACTAGTTGGTTCTGCTCCTGCTGTTGCTGCCGCGAACCCACCCTACATACTGCTCCGACACCGCAGATGACTTTTTTGCTTATGCCTACCAGGCTTGCTCTCTTCCGTTCTTTCTTTCTCTCGCTTGTACTCTCAGGTATGCTCCTGTCTCACTTTCTCTCGTTACGACTGATCTCTCACTGTCATCACACTGTCGCGCTGGTCACCGGCAAAAAATATTGGACAGCACGGACTAAAAGTCTGCCACATGCGTTACCGCATATGTATACTGTGTTTATTTTTTAAACAAAAACAAAGTTTCGGTACTTAGACATATATACCTGTGCATATTTAAATTATGCAATATGGAAATACATGACAGATGGGATGCAACTGCATTTTTACAGTTGTAATCATCTTTTTCTTCCTATTTTCTCTTCGAAATCATTGACGACACTGCCTAGACTCTAATCATTTTGACTGAGTAAGGAAGTTAGGAGGTTATATTTTTCATCGAAATCAGGTAGATTCAGCTGTTCCAGAATTTTAGTACTAAATTGAGAGGTTATAATTTAAAGTGACGTTTTTACTATTATAATTAATGCATTACCGTGTCAATATAAATATATCTAGAATTTATATAAATTAAAATTATATAAAACTCGATACTACATTTATTGACGAATATCAGTCTGGCCTGATTAATTTTTTAAACAATATCAATCCGTCTGCAAGGTTACCAATGCGATATATCACGTCACAAGGATTATACCAAACATATGTATACTATATCTATATATATATGCATACGCAGCAGACACGTGCGTGAACGTGCGTCGGCTAAGATCAAAAGGCGAAATAGCCCAGTGGATATAATCTGGGTAAGTGTGGACTTTTTGCTTGATAAATAATAATAACAATCATATAAAAAAGATTATCCTAGTGACCTAAGCAGGATACGGGCCTAGGGCTACTGCGCGCTGAGATTAAAAATTTATGATTATTTCCTTTTCTGACTATCAATCTGATTTATCATTATTTTATACCACGCTAATTATTGAGAAAAAGTGCGGAGGCCCGCACTCCCTCGCATTATCGAAGACGTGGGTAATTTAATTGCAGACTCTAATAATATGTGCCTGATCGCAGACAAACGTAACGACTACGTGGCTGCACGCACGTGGGTTCACACGCTTGGACATATAACGGGTGTATAGGAAGAAACAAAATTTTCTGTATAAAAACGGTCACCCATTGGCAAATAGCGATGTCTAATCGATTTAACGCACTATACAATGTATATAGCGAATTTTTTAATTATTTAATCGAAAGAACAAACCTTACAAATAACTAAAAAATACCCAAAAACTTTTTTATATTTTTCAGAATTTTTAAAAATAAACGCTTCTTCGTAGAAATATAACTGACGCCCTTAGTGTATAAGCTCTTATCTTATCAGTTTTCAACGTTACCTTTTTACGTCGCGACGTTTCAAGAACTGCGGTTATGGCTATGGCCGCAACGGCCCGGAAAATAGGCTCATCTGAATGCACAATGACGGCCTTCCAGTGGTAGAGATTTTTATAAATTCCTACAGACATTTCTGTGCCCGATCCCTGGCGAACCAAGCCTAAGGGTACCTCCTGCATGTTTCAAGGTAGCATCGAGGTTGAAGTTAGGAATATGAAAGAGACGCAGGACATCTTCAGGGTAGAAAGATCTGAAAGACAATGAAATACGCAAAGACACTCGTATATCTATATATCTAGAGACAGAGAGTATCTAGATAATATTGTATCTATACTATCTTTCTACGTTACACAATCTCATCCGTAACTGCAAGTTCTGGTTACGATTGCCTTGAGACCAAGAATATCTCTTGCATAACGATCAGCCCTGAGGCAGAAGGGCTTCTTTCATCCTACAGTCAGTTTCACCCTGTAGACACCCACGTAGATGCCGGACTTCAGTGAAACGTAACCAGAGGGTAAATTATAGCCAACTTCAAGGTGCATTTCTCTATCACCAAGTATATCCCAACCCTTAGGTTAGGGGTGTGAATGGGTCGATTATATTAATTCCTTCACATTAGAAAACAGATATGGAACACCCTGTAGATGAAATCTCTTTAATCAGCGATCGATCCAAGAGCAGCGTCCAAGAGGAAGAAGGCATCGTTGGGATCCTGATTAAAAATATGAAGAGGTAAATATACCGGGTGTCCAATTTGGTTCAATTTAATGACAAATTAATTCAAGCAATTTCAGCGTTAATAAATTTGTTTTTTTTCCCATTCTTTTTTCTTCTCATTTTTTCCTTCCATCTTCCTCTCTCTCTCTCTCGTATCCTTCACTTTAGTTCAAAATGCTGGGGGGCTGATGCCGGCACGAGAGAAAGAGAAGCTTTTTCGAGCGTGACGCGCCAGTAATGATACCTGGATATTATGTTTTATGTGGGAGTGGTAACAGCCGCGTGCGCCCGTCCGGTGCTGGCAATGGTAATTGCACCCTACTTTTCCAGGGCGCCCTGCGTTGCGATATACCCGCACACCCCGCCGGGGTATATATATGGTACATCGGCACACGCTTCCAGGCTTCCAGGTTATGCACACGAGTGCACCCGGTGCAACGTGAGCGGCGCAGGGTTGCACTCTGCCCACTCTCTGCACTCGGTGATTCATCTCTCGCTAAACGGAACGCGCTGCGGTTTTCTCGTAACTGGGGGCGCGATCCAAACTCCGCTCGTTTTTAGCATTCTGTTGTGAAAAGGGAGTGAGAAAAAGATACATTGGAAATAGAGATACAAAATGAGGGCTACATAACAGAACAGTGATAAAGGGTATTACGAATTGGAACGAAAATTCGGAATTTTATTTGTATACAATATCTTTGCGTTCGAGTATAATCCTAGAGTGTTATGTAAATTTTGGAAATTTTTTTGAAAAATACTATCGTTTATTCCATTGTCACACGAGCTTTTGAGAAATCTTCCACTTTTTATTTTTACGCTTAGTAAGAGTCATATATTAATATTTAAACAAAAAAATTTCTTTCAGAATTTCCTGTACTACGCTCATACGAATCTCTGTCGCGAGAGGTCAACAGCGTCGCGACGTCCAGCTGTTGCGTCGCTTTTTTAAACGACGGACTCTGCTGATCCTTACATCGGGAATGCGAAGTCGTAGCTCACCGGAAGTCGACCCGGAAAGATATCTACCGTACCATCGCTTATTTCCGACCGGCCTCCACTTGACGCCGTTTTCATCCCTTAACGCTGTCAACGTCTGTAACAGCCCCTGGATCCTTCGTATATCCGAACCCTTAGTAGCCTAGAAAAAGACAGAAGCACTGCCTTGGATAGAAACGAACAGAGAGAGAATGAAGGAGAGACGGATGAAATGAGAAAATGCAGGACGACTATACAGGGTATTAGAAACGAAGAAATTAACTTCCGGTCCAGGGATGCTGTACTGCTGGACCAAATGTAAAATTTTTATTTAAGAGATATACATAGAATATTTATATCGGCACGAAGATAAAGATTGCATAAGGCTCCTAATTATTATGAACTTCCAAACAGATACTTTATGCTGTTCTTTTTTTAGATGAAACATGGAAAAACAATGAGATTCTCATGTTATGTACTGGCACTGTCATTTTTCTCCATCTCGGATGAGATGCTACGTTGTGCAGGACGAGTGCTCTGTCGCAGAGAATACACATGACGAGATTTCCCTTAGGATGAGACCTCATGATGCGTTTCTATGTAGGCTCTTATTTATCATAAATATGTATAGAAAGAACATAACAGCGAACTAGCCAATTCTATAGTTTAGGACTGTCGGTAATCTTGCGCCTATGAACCTACCTTTAGCGATAGTTGCAGTTAGCCATAATAAAAATAAAAAAAAACCATTTCTTTACAATATCAGCTGAATTTTTATTCAGGATAGAGCTTAGTCCTCGTAAGTCCGCATTGAATCCTAGAGGGTGGTCTGGATCCTCTACGAGGGTTGATGCGCACCCCAGCCTCTGAAGGTTTAGCTGCGTAATCGCCAGCGTGGCTCAAAGGAGAGCCATGATTAAAATCCATCCTCTACTAGGCAACTACCACCCTTAGTCCTGCTCCAGGTATATAGGTATTCGTAATTATTGACTTTTGGAAATTTTACCCTTACACAGTATGTACGTCCCTTAGAAAGTGTCTTTAGTACAATTTCATCTCTATGTAAATACTCAGTAAAAGTAACGAAATTAATAACAAATGGCAAATGACAAAAAAATATTAAAACGTCGATTTTTTCATTTTGTAAATTTTGACTTTGTACATTTTTTTGTAAAAGCCAAGGTAACATGAATTTCGCGTACCGTCTACTAGATACTCGATAGGAGTTCGTGACGATGATGGCGCCTCCTTGGAAATATACACCAAGGGTTGTTTAGGAATCAAGAGGGTAACAGGAGAACGGACTGCTTCATCCCTTTGGTGGTTAAAAGACTATCATAATGGTAAGACGATACCGATACGGACCCTAACGTCACCAATGCTTTTCCTCCCACTGGTCCTAAAAACACCCTAAAAATTTTTTCAACCCCTATTACAACCCTTTTAACGAAAATCTAGGCCGACCACGTGATACGTAAATATTTTTTAATCGTACACAGTCCAACCACAGGTATGAACTACTGTGTTAAAAATATTGTTTGGTGGAGTTTTGAATAAGGAATTTGAAAAGCGTTTTAGAACAGTTACCTAGTACAAAGGGCACACTGTAGGCACCTGAAATGTACTCTGATTACATCATAACCTCCGACGATATTCCAGTCGACTCGAGTCTTTTGACAAAAAGTCGGATCTACTCTTATGGCTAGAATGGCGCCAAGGGTAGTCGGATACTAGTTACACACGAACGGCAAAAGAGGTTGGAGATGGAATTTGGTTCTCAGTAGAGTTTCGAATTTTATATGATTTCTCAATTTGTCAGAACCTTCTAGGGAATCAAGTGGATAGCGCCATATTGGAATTATTAAAAATTTGGTCGTTATCGAATGGCAGACCAATTCTTATTTGAGATTAATTCAGGATCTTTGCCACGTTAAACAAAGATTGTATTTGGGGTAAGCAAGGTTTCCCGAGAGATGTTGACTCGCTGGAGGAAGAAGACAGTTTTATTTTTTAATTTAAAAAATCTTTTTTGCCTAGAATCAAATAACATTTATTTTCCCATGACAGCCTATTTGATTTTTGAGAATTTCGAAAATATTTCAATTAAAAGTAAAATGGAAGGTCCAAGAAATGACCTACGACCTTATTAACGTAATTATAATCGAGAGATCGAGTTTACCCAAATGCAAAATGCAGTCGTATATTTCTCAGTAGGTTGGCCGGAGGTAGCTGAGAATTCACAGAAGGCAAAAGCGCTACCCCCCGCTATCCCCCATAGCGAGTCAGGAAATTGCGACCCCCCAACGCGATTTCGAACCCCCTTTCAATTCTACCGCAACGACTCTCCAGCTCGTTCCAGCTAACCCAACTCTGCGAGAACCGAACGGATCCAAAATCTACGAACTTTCTTATCTCTTCTGTACATCTACTTTCTCCACCTTCCACCTTTCAGCTGTATTCATATCTACAACCTCACGTCGTGATCCAGCCAAGACGATATCGGCAGAGATATGAAATTAAGTAATTTATACCACAAAGTAAACATCGTTAAAGCCTCATCCTCCTTATCCAGCATCCAACCCTGAACCAGGATACATATTGTTACAAGAATCCACGAAATCCATAAAAATTGCCAAAAAAAATCAAGACATCACAATCATATCATTCATACAATGTACTACAGGGTAAATTTGTAAGAATATACCTAAACTGTATAATGAAAACTAGAGAAGTATTTTACGGTAAGAAAAAAACAAATATTTTAGCTAACCTCAAATACTCCAATTCAGGTGCTGTCCAGATACCCATCCGGTATACCTGATACCTTTCTCTCTATATATCAGGACCGCCGTGGCAGCAGCCGGTGAGTCCGTGATACCGTGGCTATAGATCAAGAGCTCGAGAGGTCAGAAGAGAAGGGCTGCTGGGATGTTACGTCTGTACGTCGAATAAGGGTGGCATACGCCCCCGGGTGCACAACACGCGAAATCCGCTGTTCCAGCTAACCCCACGTCCTGGCGGCAATCACTCTGGCAGGCTTTCAGCACCGGCTTCTACCACGCGGCCTTCCGCTTCAACCTCATCCTCCACCAATCCCTCTTGTCATTCTTCTTTTTTATCTTTTTCTCTCTTTCTCGCTCCTTCGTTCTCTCTCTTTTGCTCTGACCGTACACACAGCATAATCTCACTCCCTTTACTCTTCTCTACCCGCTGAGCCTTCCTGCTTACGCCCTCTTTTACTGTCCTCATCACGATCCTCTATCCACCCTCTACCTACTACCCTTGCCGTGCCGCTGGAATTTACTTGGTATTTCTCTCTCTCTCTCTCTCTTTTCCTTTTTCTTTTTCTTCTCTCGTATTCTTCTTCCTTTTCCTTCTTTTTCGTGCCTTATTCGGCGGACCCTTCGTGCGCGAATAACGTATGCGCGAACCGCCACTGACAGAGACGAATTCACCGAAGGTTCAGTTTGAAAAATATCTCCAGGGGATGCCAAACGATGTGATAACAGTCCCAGGCTGATAACTTGCTAGAGAGAATTTTGGCGAAAGTGTCTTAATTATGCGTAGTGTTATGTGGAATTTTAGAATTTTTCTGATTCACTGTGCTTTTCTTTTTCTAGTCTGGGTTTCTTCGTTTCTTTTATCTTTGCTTTGTTTACTTTGTCTGAATAGCAGATTTCGTTTAAATGTTTGACTGGGAAGATGTTGGGATTTTTTTCTTTTTCGTATCGATGTACCGTATGTCGGAGGTTTAAGTATGTAAGAGGGAAACATTTTTTTTTCTTTCTACTATGCTATTTTTTCAGAAATTTCTTTATTTGCATCCCCTTATATCTTTCATATCATACGAGACGTATGGCGCAATTCAAAGTATTATATTTGCTTTGACGAATACGGGTAAAGAATAAAAAAAGACAAACTGCGATTCACGTGGAGGCTGAAAGAGGGCAAGTCACGAAATTCAAGAAATAAACAGTATAACATCATTTTCGTTCAGAATTGTCGCGATACAATAATTAATAATTGTTTAAAAATCGTTCGGTTTTTTGATTAATTTTGTTTAGGAGCTGAAAAAGAAAAAATTGCCAAACTCCTTTATCCTTGTTCGTAAGACACGCTAAATTTTTTTAAACGTCATTCGAAGTCAGGAATACGGCAGCGAGTGAGACGAGAATGCGCTAAGGGTAGGTTAAACGGGGCAAGGGATGCTGTGGACGGAAATGGAGCAGCTCGGGTCCAGCAAGACGATGTTCACTGCTGGCTTCATCCCCAAACCCAGACTCCAAGCCCTAAACCTACAGCCAACCCCAACCTCCGGTGAAGTAGAACGAGCCAGCCAGCCGTACAGCTAGCCAGGGAGGCAGCTGGGGGTGTGAGCGACGAGGACGACGAAGGCGTCGAGGGCGTCGAGGGCGTCGAATATATTACGACGATCGAGGGAAACGTTCAGTTCTTCTCGACAAAACTTGCGGCTTGAGAGTTCGATCGATTTCCTGCAAGAGTGATCCTACAGGAATCTACCAACGATTCTACACCCCCCCGGTCCTCTCCTGTTTTCAACCCCATATTACTTCTTCTCTTCGTCTTATCTCACAAGCATGCTGCTGGTAAATTCCGTCCAAACACTTTTTCCCAGGACATCCGTAGACACCCCCCTCAAAAAGGTACAACCCTGGACCAAGGAAGTTGTGACTTTTTGAAAATTGCCCAAACGCCCCAACAAACTATACGAGAATAAATTGTCGGTAAAACAGAAAAAAATGTGAAAAATCTAAAGGGAAAATATTAAGAGTAATTTTACCCTTCCATTTTAACCAATAGAAAAACGACTGTCAATTAGGCATTGTGAAAATGTAAAAATTCAAAGAGAGGAATAATAATGAATTTTTTACGAACACCCGTTGTATAAGGCATGCGTGAGTTTAAAGGGCAGACACCCTTAAAGGTAACCCATTCTTTCCCTTCTTACTTTCCTGAAACGCGATACGGCTAATCTCTGGAAGGAAGGAACTACCCCTTCTGGAAGATCTCCACCACCATAATCTCAAAGTACGAGGACAGTTTGAAATCCGGAGGGGTAGAAGGAGGTTGGATCCATTCTTTTTCCTAAAAACTCCTTCAAGTGGAAACGAACCTCAGGATTTCCAATGTAGCGGAACACTCGCCAACCCCTAATAGGAATCGTCTTGGTGAGTGACCAGGGGCGTAACGAGGGGCAACGACTCGAGAGATTGTCCATCGAGAAGGGGTGAACGTAGGGTGCGAAGGCAGAGTGAGAAAAGCAGATAAACAAGAAGTATCTCCTAAAATTTTTACTGCGATAAAATTTGGACAGACGAAATTTTGAATGTTTCTGGTAACACATATGGAATAGCAATGAACGACACTTTTATAGGTCACGTTCCATTCTACTTGTAGGTAACGTAGAACCCAGTGACAGCTGTCAAAGAGTACTTAGAAAATCCCAGAAGCGTCTGCGACGTTACTCTCGGGAACAGTAGACGCCTGGCGTCGCCAACGTTATCTCACCTCTGCAGGGAAAGTCCGCAACCCTTGAATACCGGGTAGACTCGAGCGAGGCGAAAAACAGGGGATAAAGTTTAAAATTATGGAAAGGACTTCTGTTCAGCGCGCCCTTATCCTTTCCTTGCGGCCCTTTTCCAGCCTTATGACCCTTCCACCCCTTCGCAGCCTTACCACTCTTACCAATCCGTCACGGAACATTGCACGTAGGTCCTGACGTTTAGGTGACTTACCCAACGTTACGGAGGGTTGGACGGTAAAGAATTACGAAGAGAGAAAAAAGAGAGAGAGAGCGCATTCGCGAGAGTGTCTAATGAGAGAGAGAGAGAGAGAGAGAGAGAAGAGAATAAGAAACCTAGGGACAGACTTGAGGATGATCAGAGAGACGGAAGGACGCATGTAATTCGATCAGGCTCCCTCGCCCTCACAGGGGTGCTACAGTTTCACCGTAGGGTGTCTATCGCTATGGGGGTTCCCTATACTTGACTCCAGGACGTCGAGCACGCCAAAGAGAAAGAGAGAGAGAGAGAGAGAGAGAGAGAGAGAGAGAGGGAGAGAGAGAGAGAGAGAGAGAGAGAGAGAGGGTGGACATCGGGATGACAGTCTAGGTGGGAGCAAACGTCGTTGGATCCACAGGGGATGAAGCAAACTATAGATTACGCCAGTGCTAAGGAAGCATGGGTTTCTAGGTGAAGAGAGAGGGGGGGCCGTGGTTCTTCACCTCCTTTGGGGGTGGAATTGACGATGGCTTCAGGGGCGGAATGGGGATTACGTGGCGCCTGCCACTAACACTGCTTCCGTCGCCATCGGCTTGGATCTCCAGCTCCAATAATTAAGGCCGTGAAGCCTGGAGATGTCGGGTGCACACGTAAGCCTTGAACGCCTTATTCTGAAAATTTCCTCTCTGGTTTTGGCTGTGTTATATTATTAATATCCTATCATTGATACGGTCTATCGTTAAGTGATAGAAAAACAGCTTTCTAAATAAATTCAAAATTCTGGAATATCCTAAATTCAAATTTTTCTTTTATATGATGTTTCTAATTGTTCAAATAATTTATGGGTTATCAGACGTTCATCCAGAAGGCCCTTCGCGCGAAGCTGGAGAATTCATGACGGCCTGGTGTAAGGTACGTTTAAAGAATGAATGACCAGCGACGGATGCTGAATGCATGAAAGATTCAAGGTTCTTAAATGAAGTAAGGATGAACCGGAACTACAGTGAAATGCCAAACTGCTCCGTTCTTCTTTTTCTTTTAAATGTATCCACGCACTTTTCGTCCAATCATCTTTCTGCTTCGTCGATCGTTTCCGCTTTGACGCTCCTGGTGCGACCAGGACCAACGGGGATTGTGATGCCCGAATAATTAATATGACACGACGAAGCCACCCTGTAACTTCCCTGTAACTTCCCTGTAACGAGAATTCAATTGAATTTCAGGACCCCGTCTGTGCCAACCATCCTCCAGATCCCAACCTACTCAACTCACCTTCTAATTCCCTCTTCATTTCTCCCGAAGGACTTTCGGCCGTTGGTACCCATGTACCTACCTACGGACTCCACTTGGACAAGATCGATCCCATCTTCAAGGTTCCTTCTCGGCGTTCTCGATTGCTTCTCTAAGGACAATTTTCTCGATTTCTGCTTCTCTTTGTTAGGAATTTCCCAACCTTTCGTATTACCTTCAACCCTCTTTCTGTAGATTTTCTACCCTGAAGACAGTAGTCCCAACAAGTAGATCCCAAGATAAAATGCGTCTTTATTTTTACAACTTCTTATACCTACCTGCATGTTGTCAGGAATGTCTGGCTCTGCTTACAAATGTTCACAATTATTTCTATTCGTGATAATGAAAGATTCTTTGACACTAGAAAATATTTTTTTCTTTATAAAATTTTAACCTCACCTTTACAAGAGCATCAACCTGACGTTGAGTCTCAAGGACACCAATTCTTCTTCAGCACTCCAGACTTCTTCCTTGATATGATCTTCAAGGCCAGAGGTGTTCCAACCTGAGCTAATCTAACATTTACCCTCCTTTCAATATGCTTTGATTGAGAATTCAAAATGGAATAGGTGGTAGTGAATGGATAGATGGTTACCGAACGCCCGTTGTGATACTGGCTGCATATGACAGGAGGAGCAAACTTGCTCTCTTGCCTTCCTGGCTTCTGACTCGTGATATCAGGCAACCATCCCATACAAAACCCTACTGGATTCACTTGGCTAGAGACCTCAGACCATCCTGCTGCTCTCCTCGGTCAAAGTTTGCAGACTGGCGCTGTGCAATTACCATCAATTTTCCGGGCGGCCGACACTCTAAACTCACGCGTCTGCCTTTTGCTACAAGAACCACGCGCTAGTGCGAGTTGATAACTTGGTGATAATTTCCTAATAAATATCATTGATAAAAGTACTGTTTCATTTCCAGTAAAAGATTACGTGAGCCTGAATGATTTTTTATAAAACAGGGTACCTGTTCGCCTTCTGGATATTACTAAATTTTTATATCCTTTCTCTCTTTCGGAAATTGTTTCACTTGGTCCACCTCGTTTCCGTGAACGGAAGTTCAAAATTCTTGAGAATTACAGAGTAAAATTTATGAAGTATCTCGAAGTCCAAAGTCTTCCGACTATACAAAGAAGTTAACGTTTAATTAAGCCTGTACTTCCGGTACCGTGATAGCTCATCTCAGTCAAACTCATTTATACTGTCCCTATAGGCTGAACCAGAAAGAACCGTTTCGAATGTCCAAATGCTTTTTTCAAACGTAAGGAAAGTCGAGACTTATTTCATAATTACAATAGTAGAATATCGCAGACTCATCATGTCCAGACAAATGCATGACGCTTGTTCAGAACTAAAAACAGTAACTGTAATTACATATGAAACAGTTACGTGTGAAAAAAGTTTGTGCATGCGAAGAAAATTACAGGGCTGATCAACTCTCCTCGGCCACCCTTTGACCATTAGGGGAGGACACGCACTATTTTCATTGAATTCTCAGCCGTCGGTAAAGAAACTCTTCAGGGCCATAGAGCGTATAAACGCATGGGGGAGCACGTGCCGTTATAGCATGAAAATTACAAGGGGACCGGAAATGACGCGACGACGGAAACGTTCCGGAAGTAGGAGGAATCCTGGACCGTGGCCAAGAGCAATCATCTATCCTCTAATGATAGGAAGAGCGTTACCCGCCATGACTGCAGTCACTTTCCCTGTAATCAGCAAAAAAAAAAGGTTTAGTATCTCAATATAACCAGAGGTTAAGCCAGGCACCATAAAGTAATACCAAAAGAGAGAAAAATAAAAATCCCTAGGCAATCCCAGCTAAAATCCCAGGGACCGTACCGTCATTCGGATTGGAGAATCCATAAAAGGGCCCCGGGGAAGCCCCTTTTGAAAATTTCGAGTGAACGATCAAAGCCAGCCACGTTCATAGCAAGCGGCTGATATGCCATTTTCGAGAGAAAACCGATAATTGCGTAACTGGAGGATCCATTGCGTACCACCCAGTCTAGATAGCTAGGAAATGCGGTAGCGATTGTTCGTACCATTTGTGAAAATTGTCAATAGCCCTCCCCTCAATCCATTTGTCCCCCTCCATCGCAATCGCCAATCAAACATGAGCATTCCCTCATCATTGTCCTAGAAAAAAAGGGTTTCATCAAGTGTGAACGAGCCTTTAAGCTTTGCCCAGTGACGTAGTTGACTCGCGTGGGTGATAGCGGACGTGGCATGCCAGGGCGGTTGCCATTCATCGTCAATGGTACGAGAACCTGGATGGAGGAGGGCTTGCTGGGTGAGGAGTTTCATCCTAGTGGTGGGATGAGTACGAGTCCTCGAGTCTCGCAAGGGGTGTAATGGGGTATGAGGCAATGGTGGAATGAGGATTCGAGACCAAGAGCAGAACGAGGGAGAGTCACGGGGGAGGGGGGCAGAGAGGAAGCGTCGACGTGGGTTCTGCCAGGGTGAGCTACGGCCCTGCAGTGCTACGTGGCTACGATCCTACGGTGCTTCATTGCTTGGTCCGTACAGTGCTTCAGTGCTACGTTGGCGGCACCCTGTCAAGGTAGGGGAAGCTAGTGCCCACGGGGTGGGGTGGTACAACCGCGACTTGCCTCCGTGAGTGCTTGTGCAGCCGTAGCCGTAGCAGTCCGAAGCCGTCGACGGCTGCCGTCGGAGTGGGGTGTCATATCGAGCGGAGAGGGTCACCGGGATGGGCAGAAGAGTAAGGGGACAGGGTGGGATAGGATGAACGGCGCAGAACCCTGCGTGGAGTGGGAGTAGAGAGTGGGACGGACGGACGTGAACCGTAGGAGTCCAGAGTGTGAGCTGGTAGAGGAGTGGAAAAGAGAAAGAGATAAACAGCAAAAGCCAGGAGATGGAGAAGGACAGAGAAAGAGAGAGCGCGTCCGTCGTCGACCGCTCCCACGTAGACAAGGGTCCCTAGCAATCCCAGCCAGCACAGGGCCAGTATCCCCTTCGTGCCCCAACCCCAGTACCACTAGCTGATAGCGACCCACGCTCGAGGTTCGCAGTTAGCCAAACTTTTTCAACGGCCACCCATTTCCAAAACGTAAATACGTGGTCCTGGTGCTCAGCCTGTACCAGTTGGATGAACGAGGACCGAGGTATCCACGATCCCTCTTCAACTTTTACTCCGTGCATTAGCAATGGCTCACGGAGATACCTTCATTCTGCTGGAGTAACCAGGATCCTCTTCGTGGGTCAAGTACAAAGATTTGTACACTCCTCGAGGAACGTTCCTTTCATCGGAAAATCTTCGAGCCAGCAAATGCACGCGTGCTCTCGTGCTATACAGAGGCGGCCTAAGTCGAGCGACTGTTTTTAGGCGTGGCCATAAAGCCCTGCTTGCGCGTTATTCTCGTAACCGTTGCCCCACGATGTTCCCCCGTGTGTTCACCACGTTCCGCGTTCTGCGTTCCTCACTCTTGTTGGCCGGTGGTCCACTTGGGTGGCTCCGCGCATATTTACTGCAGACAGAGTCAACTTATACGCGCACTCCTTCTACAGGGTGTTACGAAAACTCGTGCACAGACGATATACCCCATAGAGTATGCCATAACGGTGTTTCAAAGGGAAAGCCTGTAAAGACACTTTTTTTTAATACCATGTATATACCTCCTCAAATTTCCTACCTTGGTACCTGGCAGTATCTTGAGTTTCCCTCAGGCAACCAAGTCGGTACCTGATACCAGCTAGCTGCTACCACGTAGAGCCAGTGCTTCCAATTTTATTCTTCCATCAAATCTGGCATTAAGTGATACACGACACTCTACGGTAGCATCCACACTTATCTCGAGTACGCAATTTTTCCATGGAAAGATATAGTCTTCGCTATAAGGTCCGATCCAGCACCGATGCATCAGAGAGGAAGGAATGCTCTTTACGATCCAGTACCGTATCAATTCAAGGCTGGTGTGGGTATTACGTGCTGGATACCAGTACGGGAAGGCAACGAGTTCCCTGAAAGTAGCCGCATAATTGCTTTGAGCTACGCAGAGAGCCTTGCAGTAGGTACGTACGTATCTACCTACGTAACGTAGGTATCCAGGTACCTATCTACCGTCAGATACGTAACTACGTAGCTACGTGTCAACCAGCAGAAAGGCACACGTGCGCATAAGAGAGTACGTAGAGGTCTACAAGCGAGGCACGACCTGTTCACAACCCATAAAAGCTCCTGCAGACATGCCCTGGCTTTGCCAGGGTACTGGAGTACAGTCACGACCAGGACTCGTAAAAGCTACCATTCCACTGAGAATCAGGGACACAGTTGGAAACGATCTACACGCATGGACGTTGCGAGTAATTGCCACTGAGATTAGAAATTTCCAAGATTTTGGCACAGATGGAAAATCTTGAATGGGCTTCATAGTTCTTTTTTCCAAATCTTTTTTTCTATCTACGTCAAAAAGAATATCGCTTTCTTTTTTAAGCTGTGATCTAGTGCACATCTATGCGAAGTTTTTTTCTAGCTCTCTTTACCTGTAGACTCTCCTACCTTTTCCTTGACTTTTCATCTTCTCCTTTTTTAAGGATACCACTTTTCTCTCGTCTTCTTTTTTTTATCCTTCTTCGTCTTCTTTTTCCCTCTTTATCCCACTCCTCTGGTAACCACGAGAAGGCAGCTCTCCGGGCTCTTCGTCTTCTCTTTTTATCCGGCAGTGGACCCAGAATAAAAGACGAAAGCCGCTCGACTCTTTGAGGGGTCGTGAGAGATGGTACGTCTGGCGCTCTTACATGCACACGCATCCTGTCACGTACGGGGTGTCTAAAAAATTTGGTATTTTTTTTCAGATAAATCATATACGCATAGCGCACACGTATATTCAGTGAACGAAGGAACAAATACGAAATGCCGTGAGTCTAAAATTTTCAAATCGACAAGGACAATATCACTGCTTGAAAAGTGTATTATTATATTTTTTTTAACCCAGACTTTTGCCCACCAACTTTCCACTAATGGCTGCTATACCCTCCAGGTATTGTTGGGGATTTAGAAGGATTACTCTGGAGCCCAACTCGACACCAGACGAGAGATAACGAAGCTGAGCTTTTACCAGCCCCTTATGGTACTGTCTGGAAACTCCACCCCAGGTACCACTATCTCCTGCAAGATTCGAGAGGTTAATGCTTCTTGGAGTAAACGCCAATGCCTGTCTTCAAAAATTCCTTTGCGATTGATAAACTTTACATTCCTCAGGTCCGAAATCAATAATGCATAGTATAGAAGAATATGTAGGGTTGATTTCGGTTTTAAATAAATTTCGTTGTCTCGGTTACTAAAAATCCTCGTGTCTACCTGGAAACGTAGTGACTTTCTTCAGATTATTTATTTGTGCAAATAATTAAACTGGATTGATCTGTCGAGTAAGATGCTTTCATATGTACTTTTTGTTGTTACCGATAGTAGTTTCACTTTCTCAAAGATCGACTATAGTCGTCTGACTCGTTCCAGTCCAAGTTGTATCTCACTTAATTAAGATACTCGGAGAGTCATCTTTAATTGGTTTACTATAGGGCGCCTCCCACCCAGCCCCCACCCCACGAACGTTTTAATTAATATTTTAATTCAACCAAGTCCACGTGACCCGCGCCTCTCTCATTAATGGGGACGCGTAAACAGGAGCGTGGGAATTCGGCGTCTCGTTGCTGCTGGCGGCGCTGTTCAAATCAACGTGGTGGAATTCTCGCAAAGCCAGAAGTCCGACCAAGTGTATAAGTGGGTGTGACCGTAGTAGTAGTAGCCATAGTAGTAACAGTGTCTAAATACAAAGATACACAACTACACAGACATTCCTTAATGTCAGAAATGAAAGGATCAGGCTGGAAGCTCAAGACTTAAATATATCCCCTTTAAGGTCTCAGTCTTCAGAGTCTCGAGCACTAGAGTTCAGGAAGGTCTCCCTTTTACGATATTTCCATACAAAGAAGACCCCTCGGATCACTCACCGGATCTAGGATGCTTCGATTCAGAAATCGCAAGGTTCCTCTGATCAATCTGATTTCTCCCGAACTACTAAGCTTCTGCCTCAGCATTTACCTGCTTACCTATCTAAGCCATCTTTAAAGTCTGTGCATCATTTAATTTCTACGTTACCAGCCCGGACCTAAAATGTTCAACGATTTATAACAAGGTGAACCTTCTCGGAAGGTTTCGCTATGGAATGCCGGGCAAACCTGGCTGTTATAATTATCCGCGAAAAGTAGAACCCGATGGAGAGGGTGATGCAGGAAACAAACGGCAGTCATGAAGCAACACCAGCAGGCAGCGATAACTAGCTGAACGTAGGTACGAGGATAGAGGCACCAGCTCTTTTTGCAAAGATTTGCTCGGATTAATTGGCCCGTTGGCAACCACGGAGCGTGCCTCTTGGCGAAGCGATCACGTAGCTCGTGGCTGCATACCCAGTGTCAAAAGAAGTCATTACCAGCTAGTTGCTATATCGAAACCACATAATCTATGTCTCTGCAAAAAATCCATCATGGAGACTGCGGTATAACCTGTTAAAGAGATTTTTTCAAGTAGAATATTCAGTAGAAAGAATATAATTATTAATAATTATTATACATGGACTGAAAAATATTTAAGATATTTAGTTTGTATTATACTATGTAGGTATTTATATACGTACGCATATGTGAGGTTAGGTGCGTGCCGATAGTGGATAGGCGGTTGACCGAGGATCCAATCATCCGAGGGACCATCGATCTTCGCTTCTCCATTGCTTCTCTCTCTCTCTCTCTCTCTCTCTCTCTCTCTCTCTCTCTCTTACTCATTCCTCATGCCATTTCTACTCTCTAGCGGACGCTACGGACTCTCCTGGTGGCAACCAGAACTGGAATCGAACACCGCGCCACGGCGCGTCGCACCGCAATGAGTCACCGGCTGCCATTAATTACACTGATTGAGCAAACACAGGCCCGTGCCGCGATGCGCGTCCACGGCATGATGGGACGGGTGGACAGCAGGTTGGATAGGATCACGTTAGCTACACTCCTGCATGTTCATCCCAATGTATTCCAGCCCTCAGTGGTCCTCGCTATTCCATCCATCCATCCATCCATCCATCTATACATATCGGTCCCTCATCGGCTTGATACTCCCGCATTGGGACGTGAACGTAGCCCGTATTGTTACTATCTGAATTCTGCCTTCGTTACTCGTCAGATACTTCGGTCCCTACGCAAACCGCAGACCATTACTAAAGCCACGCCGCTTCATGTTCACCTCCAGTCAACTCAACCTGACTCAGACTTCCCACCTCCATCGGCCGCGACAAAGCCGGCTTTGCCGAGCGCGCAATCAACCGTGGCTAAAGTCACGGCGGGCTCGTGCCGCCTTTACTTTAATGCAACGGACATTGGGGTTATGTGCTCGAGCGTAGCCGATGATGATCGACCGGATGGCTTATCCATGTCGTGACGCCTCAAATATATATATATAGTACATAGACATCGTTTCATACTCACGTTAAACTTGATAATATCTATTCTTTTTTTAAGTCTACTTTTTCTTATTTTATCTCAATTGTCATTGATCTTATCGCTTGTATGATATTTTTATTTTTTTATTCACAGGCTGGCAAATACATTGGGAATGCATAGACGCTAATGAATGACTCGTCTGGCAATCGATGTTCCTAACCACGGAGCGCAGGACGAGTCTCTGTATAGTCAAAAGCCATATAATTCGTTTGACGATCGATTTAATCCATTCGATTAAAACTGCCTTTACATGCCAGAGCTATGAGATTCGGGCAATCAAAAATTTGATTGGTAACACAATTAAGTGTATGCACGTTTACGGTATACGACGACACATGCCTAACTCTCTCGGAACGGAAGAAAGTGATTGCAGAATTTCAATAATTTTTTAAGGACTTAATAATCGTCACGTTCAAATTTGCCTTAAGGCATAAGAATGATTTTTAACAAGTAACTTTATACGGGCTGATCATATTCTCACGTTAACCACTGCCAGACGCGTCACGGTATTTTCCACTCGATCGAGCGAAACCGACGTTTTACGTCGTGGTACAGACTTTAACTTTGTTCGCAAGAAACTTCACGTAAGCTCGTTATTACGGTAGTTCAGGGTTGATAGAAGAAGAATCCAGTGGGACGACGATACTCTTGCTGAATAAAAAGACGCTACCAATGACTGACGATAGTTTAAGACCTTTGAAGTAGCCTGAACAACCAAGATGGAAACTACGGTATCTCTTCAGCCACTTAACCGGAAACCACGTCTCCCGGACGTTCAGCTATCTGCAGTCCACAATTGTTTTTTACATTTGGTAGACGTAAATGGTCCACTGACTTTTGGTCCAAATATTGTTTGTCGCGAGACAGTTTGAAGCTGCGCGATCGCCGATTAAATGCCAAACTAAGTGGTTAATAAAAAGTATTTTGGCTCTTTATGGCTCGTCCTCACGATGGCGACGCGTTCCTTCCTCCTTTTCATCCCTTTATTTAACATTCGTCTCTCTTTCTCTCTCTGGCGCATACTTCTTTATTATTCCCTCTCCCTGTTAGTCCACCTCTCTCGCGAAGTCACACAATAAGACGAGCTCTCAAGAGCGAGACACGACTCTTTAAAGCACTCGTAACTCTTACCAGGCCTTTTTACCTTCTTCATCGTATCAGGACTGTACCCGGAGACAAAGAACCTGCAATTTGAATAAGCCTAAAGATATAATGACGGATGAGGAATGAAAAAGCTTTGATAAAAGTCCATCGGTGGCTGGCGAGCTTAATTATTTCTTTCCACTAGATAAATATTCTAAGACCACCTCATTGCTGGTAGCGAACCCGTCTTTATTTTCTTAAGCTTCATTTGTTCTTGTCCGTTTCTTTTTTTAATCTGCTTCTCCTTATTCTCCCGTCTCCCTCTCTCCCTCTCCCTCTCATTCCCTCTTTCTGTCTCTCTCGTAGCGAAACTTTCGCCAAAATTCTCGCGAGCAGCGAGCGACCGCGAATTTTACTCCCACGACGGAAACTTATATGTTGTCCTGCCGCCTTCGCTTGAATTGCCCTGGTTTTACTGTTGCTGTCTCTCTCTTGCTCGTTCTGTCAAGCGTTGTTATTCGCCTCCTTTTCCCTCTGGTACACTCCACATATCTCTCTCCTAGTTCCTCTCCCTTCTCTCACCTTCCCTCTCCACATCTCATCTATCTCTCGCAACGTGAGAGGATGCCGATGTCACACTCTCGGCACTTGACGTTGTCTCGGTGGCTGGCTTCTACGGTATAGGCAGATAACATACCGGGTGTCACTGAAAATATATTTTTGATTAATGAAACATCGACATTCATAAATTATACAATTTAAAATACTTCCAAAAATCACAATCAATAAGTACACTGAAAATATAATGGAATGTAATGTATAAAATTCAAACATTATTAAATATATTCGAATTCTAAATAACATAAAAAGTATCATATTTATCGCGTATCTCTATACCTACCGCTAAATCCCCCGTAGCATTGAAAAAGATATTTCCAACAGAAATAATTTTTCTATTTTCAAAAATCAGTGATGCTCGCGTAATCGCAATTTTAATTATCCACATTATTCAGTGTCGTTTTTTTGTCTGGATCGGCAAAAAAATACAAAATTTCTAAATCCTTGAAAAATACGTTTTTCTAGACCACCCGTTGGATAACCTCGTACGTATAGGATACGTATGTGCACAGATATCGTGGTGTATAAATATAGATATATACGTAGGTAAAGTCGAATCGGTGGCTCTCTAGCACGCCTGTCGTCCCCGCGGAACGCGAAGCGGGGTTTCGCTCGAAGCTTAAATGAGCCGCGCACTGTCGAGGCATCCGCGGCAACAGCCTTCCGCCTCTCCCGTCAGCATCCCCTTGACAGGCCACACTGGCGGCGTCTACCTACCTACCTATATAGCTAGCTGGCAAGCAAGGGGACCATCTCTCCCTCTTTCTCTCTCTCTCTCTCGCTCTCTCTCTCTCTCTCTCTCTCTCTCTCTCTCTCTCTCTCTCTCCCTCTCTCCCTCTCTTTCGCCGCCCCCAGGAACGACGTCAAGCGACGACGGGCTCCTATAGTACGATAGGACAATACTTGATCAGCCATGTCCTTTATGAGTTCTCAGTTTCAGGACTGCGATATCCGTGGTACCGTGAAGGATATTCTATGGCAGCTTGGTAACCTGCTGCAAATACGTATCTGCGGTCTGTTCAGGAACTAAGCAGCTTTGTACCAATCAACTGAAGGAACAGATGAGGACTCGAGTAGATGAGAAAATTGAAGAAGAGATAAAAATTGAACATCAGTACTTTTGGTACTTTGGCGACACCGAGTATACGTACTTTGTTCCTGGTACAAACTACTTTGAAATCCTCGACCTCTTCCATAGGAGTTGCTCTCCTTAGGGGTAGAACGAACCTGAGGAATGCTGAGAAATATCCTGGAGCATTATAGTTGACTGCTTCAGGTATGAAGATGAGTCGGGTGATATTTCAGATAAGAATGTTTTTATATAAGGGTAGTTACTTGTTTAACTATCCTTTAACAGCCTGAGTATTTAAGGGTGACCAATCGTGCATTCTGATCTCTTGGATATGAATCAGGATTTGTCCTGGAGCATAAGGAAAGAAATTTTAATTATATCTGACATTTATTATGGTAAAATCAGTTTTTATGTATTTTTCAATAATTTTGGAAAACCTGAAATGCCGGAAATCTTGAACAAGAGTGTTGAAAATTGCAGAATCGAAATTGAATAATGAAAAATTTGATTTATCAAAATCATCACCCTCTGCCATATATTACGCGTGTACAGATTACATAAGTGAAAATAAAAAAGTCACCCCATAAGTACAGCACTCCGTGAGCGTGAGTGCCAAAAGCCAAAAATGATTTCCAAAATCAAGTAAATTAGAAATGGAAGTAACCGGAAGGCTCGAAAATAATAATAACCAGCATCAGTACCATCAACCACATCACCAATACCAGCAATGGCGGATCTAGCGATCCACGCTGCTTATTGAATTTCAGGACGATCCATTATTCCTGGACTGTTGAGTCAAAGAGTCCTCGAAGGTCCCTTCCGACCCCTCGACGATAAATCGCATAAGAATCGAACCCGTACAATCCTTGCCGCAGCATTGGAAACGCGTCCACTCCCCTGGTTACCATGGTTAGGATTCGTCCATCTTCCCTATGGTCGCTGTCGCCATAGCTGCTGTCTCTGACTGTTCTTCTTTTCTTTCACTATCTACATTTTCCTTCTCCAGATACCTTCTCTCTCTCTCTCTCTCTCTCTCTCTCTCTCTCTTTCTCTCTCTCTCCCTCTCTCACGCCCAACCCCTAGACAAAGGACGCTAAATAGAACGCGCGATATACTTAATCGTCGACTTAAGCGTATGCACCCTTTTTTGTCCTCCGTGGGATAAGGGAGAGCGTCAGAGGCGCCTATACAGGACCCAGCAGCCGTTAGCATACTGATTCCGTTCGTACTACCGCCCACTTGGATTTCGCTACGCATTGCAGACCCTGGGCCGACGCCTCTTTTCAATCTGTATGTTAAACGACCTGATTTCCCCTTTCTCACGCACAAGCTTTCTCCTCTTCTCCTCCCACAGACCCGCCAGAACACAACAGGAAGAGATGTAACCATTGTCCGCCTCTAATACCCAATATCCAAAAATATTAGTATCCCACTCTCAATCCATTACATACGTATACGAACCACCCCGATCGAGAGTCTGTGACGTCATCCCATATTAAAACCTTACATATACATATATAAATGTACCAATAGATCTATTGACTCCTTTCTACCAGAATGGCTTGTATGGCAGACTTCCTGGTGAACCCCGTTCTATTACCTTCGCGAAGGTCACCCTCTAGACCAAGCAGCCGGATGGGCAAGTGGCTAAGGAAGTATCAGAGGGCATCCATCCACGAGAATAAAGAGTCACGGGATGGTCGGAGGCGCGTGCAATTCATTTCCCGGGCGAGGGGGAGGTAGGGGTAGGTAGGCAAGGGAGTCTGAAGGGGGGGGGGGGCAAAAGCTCTCGACGATATAATTACAAAAGTTGCCAGAGTCGGCGAGCGCGTGCCGCCGAGTAACAAACATCAGATGCACGAGGCCGATAGCTTTGCGGCGTCGGGAAAGATGGGGGGGGGGGGCTGGCGTTTCAGGGGGTTGAGGCCAGTGCCAGTAAGGGTGGGCAAGTTGTGAGTTATCAGGGGTGGGCCAGGCTCATGGCTCTACTACTTGAGAGCCTGTGTGAGAGAGTAGCCGTGGGTGTGTAGGAAAAGGAGAAGGAGAGAGAGAGAAAGAGAGAGAGAGAGAGAGAGAGAGAGAGAGAGAGAGAGAGAGAGAACGAATTGTTGGGGGATCGAGAGGGGGAGGGAGGAGGGAGGGGGGCAGAGGCTTCTGGCGTAGTCGAGCTTCGCATTAGGGGTATGAGGTGATCGATATGCCGTGCCGTCGCCAGTGCTACTCCGGGTAGGGGGTCTACCGAGGGTGGGCCGCCTGATCAGAACTACAGCGGCGTCACGCGCCACTCCATCCCCCCCCGGCGTCGATGCCTGCTGCCACCCTCGTTCCAGTTCAAATACACCATCACCAATGCCCGTCGCCCACCATCATCCCTTATCGTGATACCACTACCACTACTACTCGTATTACTACTACCCTCACGTTCGCTACCCGCACGCCACGTTGGTTTCTCCCCTTTTTCTGGGTTAAGTAGAACATCCTGAGGGACGTCGACTGAGGGGGGAGGTGGGGGAGTGTACTCGCCACGACGTACTCACACGTGCATCTCCTTTGGTATATGTATATATATATATATATATATACATATGTATATCGTCCCATATGCACATATACATATATACACATATATATATGTACTATATATGACGGATGTATGTACGGGGTCTGTCTCAATACTTCAGGTAGCATCGAATACCATATTCCATACTATCTGCCCTTAAAACTCTACCGACTGCTGCGCATTTTTGTCCTTATTTCCTCCGTGACATATCTAAAATAGACTGGAATACCTAGTCAAGAGTCTATGCGTTTACCTTTGACCTTTGACAGTCTGAATATTTTCTACTTCAGTCAACTGTTTCTCACGTGAGAAAAAGACGTTTTGGAGAGCGTTCAGGGCAGCATGTCGTTACGGGGCGTCGCGTCGTAACGCAGAAAGGACTGAGAACGGACGTTAATAGATGAGAAGGGCGCCAAAGCTGCGCCGCGACGCCCACGTTACTCGTACTCCCGGTACACGAAATCCGACAAACCCACCAACGTAACGGGTGTTCCGAGGAGCTTTGCTCTATTAATTGTCTCTAGGCAAAAATGACGCAATTGGAAGGATAATTGTTTTAGGTATAAATCTTACTGCTATAGTCGTACGTCTTGTATAGATATAGATTATTCAGTTTATCTTTTATTAATTTCGTGTATGCATAACACTGCTTGTTTCGCGGGTCACCCGGTAGACAAAGTTGTGGCCAAGCAGGACGAAACAAAGTAAAGAGAAGCAAAGAGACAAGAGCGGAAAGTGGTGGCGGACAACATAGGTCAGACTACGGATCGTGAGTCTAGGCTAGCAGGCGTAGAGAGGAGCCGTTGTTGGCCAACTTCCCAGAACGAGTTCCCGGAGCCGAATAACATGCCGCTAAGTCGGCGCACACGAGCCAACCGGCCGTTCGCCATCCGCGAATTCCCAACGAAGGCCAACTGCGAATCGGAATTAGTCTTCGGACGTCGCCGACGAACCGGGAAGCTGAGTTTTACCTTGGAGCCTAGTAGGAAGAAGCCTTGGAGTTTATCCTAGGAAGAAAAACAGAAGATCCCCCTTCCTTTCTCTTTCAGCCATCGTATATACCCGGTGATACAAAAGTTCATCGTAAGATTCCTCAAATTCCATTGATGACCATAAGAAATCTGTTATCGAACAAAAATAATGTATAATAAATGAAAAAAAAATTAGCAATATATAATGAAATTAGTCAAAGTCTCTGATTAATCGGACTAAAATCTTATGATATATTACCTCTCTAAATTGGAGGAATTAAAATGAAGAATAGGACTACACCTAGATCCTGGATCCCATACCTTCTATTATGTTCAAGGCTAGGGGTTAAGTTAGGTTCACGATAACTCCATTCTGCGAACCTCTAAGGACGGCAAGTTCACAGGTAGAGGAATGGTCTGACGAGAAGCGTGCACAGGGTCGAGGTGGTAGCGTATGGTAATGGCGCGTAATACGATCTGATTGCATTTATGATGAGTGTGGGGTCGTGGCGCCTACCGAGAAGGGTGGACCCAGCATAGTAGAAAGGGGGTCGACGCGTGTCTGGTAAACGCGTGTAAATTCTACTTGTGGTTTAATGATACCGCCATTTGAGTCCCGTATTTCAACCCCTAAACCACGTGGAGATCTTTTCACAATCTTTACATGGTTTCATATAATATATATATATATATATATATATATATGTATATGGTACACTACTCTCTGACGCATTCTCCTTCCTATAATCCTATATGAGACTCACCGATGCGTATCAACGATAAGAACGTTAAGAGTCACCCTATATACATCTCGCACACGGTAGCATCACGTTCCTATCTACGATTCAATCGGTTTCCCATCGTTCTTGGTAACCCACCACGACCCCATAACAAGGTACAATTCCGCGTGACGAATCAAACCGCAAACCCCTGAAGCCGATTTCACTCGAGTACAAAGAGTCACCCAGTATATAAATGCTTCGGCCGAAGTCCTAGTACAGGTTTTTCAGGATCGATACGTCGATAACCAACAATTCCTAAGTACAGCTTCGTGTTCCAGCGGTGAGGTAGAAGCCGGTTGGACGTCCTGGTGTATCCTGAAGAGTTTCAACCGTCCTGGATCTACAATGAGAAAAACCTGTTACTCGATGGAGGGTAATATTCCCGTTAGTAAGGGTGTAAAAGAAAAAGAAAAAAATTAGGGATACTATATGTGTATTGCGTGCAACCTGGAACTCTGGCTCTGCAGGGATAACGGTCTGTGTTTATGCGGATAGAAACCGTCGCGACGAATAGCGACGCTTGTGTGCGTCTGCGCCGCGACGTCGGGGATCCTCTGTCCCCAAGAGAGTGATCGAGTGGATTGCCTTGACGCGCGGAACTTCTCGCCCATTTCTCTCTTCCACTGGGTTAGTCTCTCTCTCTCTCTCTCTCTCTCTCTCTCTCTCTCTCTCTCTCTCTCTCTCTCTCTCTCTCTCCCTCTCTCTCTCTCTCTCTCTCTCTCTCTCTCTCTCGCTTCCTCATGAAACCTATCGGAATCCCTCTCCTTCCACCCAACACTTTTCCATTCTGTTTCTTAACATCTACTCCATCCCTTCCTTGCGTGCGTCTTCCACATCCTTTCACCTCCTCTTCACCCTCTCGTCACCTTTTGTTACTCTCGTTTCAAATCCTGACTGTCCCTTTTAAGAATGACTTACATATCCAGTTCCAGCAATGACCGAGAAGAAGATATAAAATGTAGTTTCGAAGGGTCCCTTATAACCTGTAATAAAACGACAATTTTTTAATTATGAGAATCCGAAGAATTTAGATAAGACAAAAAAAATAGTATAAAAATTAATTTTTAAAATAATGTTTATATTATTATTATTATATCTAATATACAAACGCAATAATTACTTTTGTTTCTACGAGGACAGTTGAGTTTCCCAACAATACATTGGTCATGGTGCTGCGACGTGATTGCAACTTTATAAATTATGACGTCTCACTCACCATTGGAGGTTATCCTCGATCATAATTGATTATTTATGGGTTTTTAATCTGGCCCGATACAGGGGGTGTACGCTCGATGAATCTTAAAAGAGGAACGAACGAGAATGACCGCGTGGCTGCATCCTTTGGCTTTGGCGTCGCTCATAAATAATGCCCGGGACTGATGTATTAAAAACATGTCGTGCCTGGTCGCCCGACGGGTAGCGCGCACACGCGGCCGTGTGGTTACATGGGGGTGCCACCCTTATCGCGGTTTGCTCCCTCATTTCACTAGCACCCTTATTATTGCCGCCTTGTACGCATCTATCAAACATCGCACAACTACTGACGAACGAACTATCACCCTTTACAGTTTCATCGCCACTATCACTTTTGAATTCAATTATTACGACAAATCCATAAGAATCCATTGTCGCTCACGTGAGAATTCGCATTAAAGCTACATAACAGAGTGCATATACAACATTTAAGGAAATAACGACAAAATTTCTGAATTTGTTGATAAAGAATTTACGACATATTTGAACCTACAAAGTTCTTCGAAAAACTAGGCAACTAATTTTCGGCCACAAACCCGCGTTGGGTACGCATCGTACACGTGAATCTTTCCTTTGAAGGTAACAACGTTCCATGCACCATCTAACGGATGTCGCCTGAAGGACCGAATGGCAGTGCGCTCCGAAAAGTGGAGGAGTTTCAAAATTGAATTTGCATTTTGCGTACAGCTAGCAATCATCAGACTCTTCTAGCTACCGGACAGGGTTTCAGCAATTACGACCTGTACAGCTTTTGGTACTTTATTTTCAAGGGAGCAGAACTCTGCTGGATACGGCACTTCAACCCCCCAGTGCCAACTCCGACCCCTACCGGCTCTCGTTTCGTGTGGCTGCAGGCGCCACTCTCCAACCCCCAAGGGAATTAATGTACTCGCAGCAACTCGGTCTCCCCTGCTCACTCTCTCGCCGTCTCTCGCTCTTTTTCTCTTTCTACCTTTCTTTCTCTCTCTTACACGTTTCCCCTCGCTATCTCTATTTCCTTCTAGCTTCTACTTAGTCTCTCTCGCGCGTGCACGCCTCAACCCCTAACATTTTTTCCCCTAATCGGCCAAGGCAGAAGTGAGAGACTAAGTGAGAAGGAGAAAAAAAAAGACAGATTAAAGTAAGAGAAAGAGAGAGGAAGAGAGAGAAAAGTAGAAAAAAGAGCGAGAGACCACACGAAGACAAGACGCCGACCTGCCGCGTGGGGAATTACGAACGTTTCGCCCGCGAAAACGATAAATATTTCAAGCCTGACTTTTTTTCGCTGCGTCACGCCAACGCTGCCACTCGTGACATCTAGCGGGCATCAAGCGTACCATTGTACTATACATGTACATACAGAACGTCGCCCTTTTGAATTCACGGGGTTATTGTTATTATCGGTGGGCGCGGACCAGCGCAAATCCTAAGTAACTTAAATGATGCGATGAACCGTAAATTAACTCTATTATCACCACAGTTCTGAGTGCGTATTCTCGAACCGTTCTTACAAATCGGCCAATGTATAAGATCTATATCGGAGCTAATTTGCCGCATATCGCGAAAGTATCGTCCTCGCTTTTCCGCGATCCTGATTGGTCGTCGCTGTCGTCTTTTAATACGAAATAATTTACAGCGTGGAGTGCACATTTACGGAATGCAGTCAACTTGACGGATCGCAATTACTTTAAAAATGTAAATATATGAAATCATGCTTTAATCTTTTACAAGAAGCTAGCTCGAAACATACAAATAGGCCTTAGCTGATATCTATATTTTCGGTGTGAGCCATTAAATTATTTATAATTTTCCGTTTCGTTAAAAAATTAGAAAACAATAGACTATACTACTTTCAATTGCTTTGTGACTTAAATGATTTTCTATTCGATTAATAGCATCTGTAAATTATGATGCAATATCCATTTGAATGCTAGTAGTAAATACCTTGGTCAGATCACGGAGTAGCTCATTAGCTTATATTAAGAACAAGAGACAAAGAGAGCGAGAGAGAACATCATTGTACTTAACCAACTCATAAAGAAATTTTACGTCATCAGGATAAAACCATCTGAGACAAAATATCTTCCATTTTAGAAAGGCTTCTCATTCTGTTTACCAGGTGCACTATATTATTAAACCAGGATTATTGCCAATTAAGCTAATAATAATAATCATTCCAAAAATCACTTCCTACTTCAGCAAATATCCGTTACGATTCTCCCGGTCAGATCCGAATTCTCTTGTACCGGCGGAAGTGCCAGAATACCATAAGCATAAACTTTCACCTCGATCCTCCACCTTGGTTTCGCCATCCTTGCATCACTAGATTTACTAGATTCATCCTTGAAAACTCCTCTTCCTTCCTCCGCGTCACCGTACATGATCGATCGATCGATCATTCCTCTGGACAAAGAAAAGACGCGGCAGGAATCGGCCCACTTCAAAACGTGATCATCCTTTGGAGATTTAAGCTGCCTAATGTTTCATTGATGGATCTACTATTACATATATGTATACTCAATGCTCTATTATATAAACTATACTATACGCATTGTATAAGTATACCGTATAGCAAAGAAAGTGCTTGAAAGCGTTTTACGGTACCTGCTTGCACTTCTATCTGATCAAGTTAAAAAAAATATGCGAGTTGCTACACGTCGTCTGTAGCCACGTCCCTTACCCGGTACTCTAGGTAACCTAACCTAACCTAAACCAGCTTCCCTTGAGATACTTGTATAGTAGCCGTGTTCGTCGTCTTTCAAAAGAAACGTGCTATCCAATCAGTTGCGACGGTGGCACGAGTGGTCTACCTGGCAAACTGCTCGTCTTTGGAGATTTTCTCTCTTCCTCGTTCTCTCGTTCTATGTCTGATTCTCTCTCTCTCTCCTCCCCCCGCTCTCTCTCTCTCTTCCGCTCATCGTGAAAAAGATATATATAAAGAGCAATATGTATAGATAGTAAAGGGTGAGTGCGGTAGAGAATAAGCTTCCCCACGATTTAAGTAGGGCGAGAGCGGAAGCGGAAACAGAAGCGGGTGGGAAAGGATCGGCCTGGGCAATTGGACTTACGTGATCGGCGTTATGAGGAATGCGGCGATTGGGAGCGGAGCATGCACCAGGTCGGCTAAATGGTTTTCCAATCAATTGCGAGCGTCGACTAATTGAATCCAGCACCGAGAGTAGGTTTCCGTGTCAGGAATTTGTCGGTGCGGGTTGGCTAGCTTGATGTCTTGGATACGAGTCTGTAGAATCTAACCAGACTTGATGCAAAAGATATTTCATATATATATATATATATATATATAGTATATGAGGTATGTGTAATATTCGTACCACATGTGAACGTACCTTTAACAGGAGCCTACGAGCACAGTAATTATCCGGTTACCTGGTAAACAAGGTAATGAAGATACAAGGTAACGCAGTGTGGATCGTCCTGGTTGATAATCACGGTGAGCATTCTGACCTATTTTTTTTTTTATTTAACCCCGTTCCTGGAATATCGGCAATAATCTTTCTATATAGCTACTTCCTACCCTCTACTTTTTTCATCTTATCATCCTCAGAACTTACTTTCTTATTCTTCTTGTCGTCTACTCCTCCTCAAGTCCTCCCCCTGACTCACCCGTACCATCTTTATACTTGAGTTGTACGGAGGCGACTTGACACTTTTCCAAAGTCTCTCAGAAGACTTAATGGGCGTCGAGGAGGGATACCGACGTTCTGCGCACTTGGAGTTTTCGTTCAGGAGAGGGCTTAGATAGTGTATGTGCATATATACGTAAAGATTCATAGAGGATTTTGACCAGAGTGACGCTGGCATATTTTAAAGACACTTTTTCATTCTCCTTAGGACGACGTCTTCATGGTCAGTCTATCATAATTTTGATCGGACCCTTATCGATTGTCTCATTGTATCGATTGCATTATCAACAATTACCACTGAGTAATACAGTTCTTGGTGAAACTCCCATGCATGGAAAAACAGTGCTATCTATTACACATGAAAAAGCTTCTCTCAACCTCGGTATTCCAATAGCACAAAAGGACATGTCAAACTCAGATGGTCTAGCTAACCCCTGGCCAAAGTCACAATCATGCGCCATTAGCGATCGATCTCTGTTCTCTCCTACGTCAATTCCACCCCATTTGAAATTACGTGCTCGCCAATTCTTGCACTGACCGAACTACAGTCAAGTACTATGATAAATAAAACCGTTTATCCTGGAGTCACAAAGAGTAGTAACCCTTCGATTTCCCTCTATAAGCTTTCAACGCTAATGGTAAAAATCCGTTTTACGATACAAAGGATGAATGGGTTTAGGGGGATCACAGGTAGTAGTTACTTAGAAACGTTGCTATTATTCGAATTTTGGTTTTGATACAGTTTTTCGGTAAATGATTCAAGAGTATGAGATGTCGATAAGGTAGGAAGGTGTACTAGAGTGACATCTATGAGCAATATCTACAAAGTAGGATCAGGTACGTTTAACTACCGTTTGAGGGTGAAAAGAAGAGATAATCACGGGAATTTATCCTCAGTCAGCAAATAGGATCAAATTTATTATTACGTAAAGATCTAAGCGTGAACGGTAGAGTACACTGGCGTAAGCAATCAGCTGTTTTCACGACATTGTCCTGCGTATTATTATTGTTCGTTTTGCACAATAATATATAATTGACAGGATGCGATTACCATGGAAAAGGGTACCCTTTACCCTCGCCGGATTTCCATTTTTTTTTGACAGTGTTAAGGAATCGAGTAACATGTATTTAGATGCTGCGAAAGATCAGACCGGCTGGGATAGGTTACGTTCTGTATTTCTATCGACGTAAGTATTAAAATCTGTAGAAGATACAATATTGGAATTTATTGCTTAACATTTTCTTTACAAACCCTTCAGCGATGACAGTGAAATGAGTCGAGAACTTAGTGCGGTACACCAATCTGTATTTATTGGTGGAATTCTCGGTATGATGTATGGAGGGATAAAAAGATCACAATTGTCATTTAAAAACTTTATAAACACCAATGATGCCACAAAATTTCATAATATTGTGGATGCTAGGAGAACATTGCAAAACGAAGTGACTATAGGTTTCATAAAAGGAGCATACAAATATGGATGGAGAGTCGCACTTTTCACTGGTTCTTATGTGTAAGATATATCTGAGTATAACAAATTTTAAGAATACTAGCGTCCTTAATCATCTATTTCTTTTTTAGAGGATTAACAACACTTATAGCCACATATAGAGGAAGATCTTCTGTAATAGAATATACAGTGGCAGGTACAGTTACAGGGATGATGTACAAAGTGCCGTTAGGTCCTCGAGGTATGGTATCGGGTGGTGTAGTCGGAGCCGTTTTGGGTACATTAGCTGGTGGCATAACATTGCTGATACTTAAATCGACTGGTACCACTGTTGAGGAACTACGGTACTGGCAATTACACATTAAAGATGCAAGAGATAAGTAAGTAATGCATTGATGTGCATTAAGATATAAGTCATTATAGGTAGACTAAATTATATGTTACCTATAAAAATTTTTTCACAGACGATTACGGGATTCGGTAAAAGAAGCTATGAAAAAAAGAGACTGGGAAGCACTTCAAGTACATAATGAGATAACAAAGGGAGTAACTATTGAAAAGCAATTAGATACAATTGCTGAAGAGCCAGCACCAAAAGAAAAATCTTTAGAAATAAAAGAGAACAGTAAAAAGTAATAGAACCAATTGTATATAATGGAAGTAATTTAAATATAATGTACATTACATAACGTACTTTATTCGTTGTTACATATCCTTTCGATACAACATATAGTCAGATACCTTTTACCTCTGTTACAGTATAGACTTAAATATTTCTCTTCTCTTCATGGAAACCACAAGACTTATTAGAATTCAAAATCAACGCTCATTTACAGTTATTTGCATCTCTGAACAAACCGAAACAATGGAGTAAAGATTAAAATCGTATCTTCATTTTAATTCAAACACACAGCCTATAAACAGAACGTTGTGACATTCATTGATGGGTAAAGAAAATGGGACGGTGAATGATAATTACTTAATTACCGGATTAATAAAATAATAAGGGACATTATAAGTCAAATCTCTCCCCTCATTTCATTTCTCTTCGTTATTAATCCTGGGTATTTACAATTAAAAAATTTCCATCGCAATGGCTACCCTGTAGATAGATTCTCAAAACTATTCTATCAAACATACTAAACAGGATTTAGTCTATATACTTGGATATTGAATGAACGTTCTTGTCATCAAGTAACAAGAATATGTCAAATACCATGATAATAGAATGTTTAATAGGAAAGACGAACATAAAAGAAATACTACTCTATTATGCTTATTGAATAGGCCTGATCCCTAATGATACTAATCACAAATAATTATTATACAATATCAAGAGCAGTCGAAAAAAGAGAAGTTAAAGTCAGACCAGCTTCCTCCATTTCCTTGTTTCTCTCAAATACTCCTTTGAACGACAATAAATTGTAAAATCATACCAAATACAGATACAAAAGGTATACCAAAAGCCAAATAGATGCAACTAAAAAAAAGACTGGTAAGAAATCTATTGTTGCATGATTTAAAAGATCCTCACATTTGTTAAACTTGTCTAATGTCCTGCTTAATTATTTTCCTTATTGCCATATTTAGGGAGCAACAGAAACCCCACAATTTTCTATACTTCTTCACCTGGTGCTTCTACATCCTGGACCTTGGTTATACGTTTGGCGCCTCTATGCGGTGGACCCTTGGGTTTGGCAAACTTAGGTCGATGCAAATTGACTTTCGGATGCAATTCCTCTTGCAAGAAATCCTCGTTTAGTTCCTTCCCGTCATCTATCTCAAGCTGAACATCCAAAGAACATTGTAAAGAGCAAAAGAAAGAAAGTCTGCAGCGGTGATGAAAGATTTGGAAAAACGAGAGGCACCTATGGAGAACAAAACTGCAAAGTTTCAATAATGAAAATCACATCAGGTCTGACAATAGCTTTAACGAAGAAACGCAACAACACTCTCTTTCTCTTTCTAAGCGAATTTTCCTCAGGCCAATTCTGTAAGATTAATTATTTATTCTACTAGTTTCTTAACACTATTACATACCCGTAAGGATGGATCCGTGCTCTCCATTTTGCGCGCTATTTAAATATCCGACTCTGCATAAACACGGAGACGGAAGTAGATAATAAGATTCTGGTTGAAATTGTATAATGGTTTTATTGTTTATAGTATATTTAATATTGGCAAGATATACAATTCATTTGTTCGTACTAAGGAACCTACAATTACAACAGAACCGTTTATAAATAATTAGTCATCAGATTTATCGAGAACTTACAGAATAGGCCTGGCGCTTGAACGCTTCATTGTTAAATAATAATAGTGCCCAGGCAAAAGTGTGCGTCTCGCAATAATATATACGTCAGAACACAATATCTTTTTCATTTCTTTTTTTAAATTCAATTCGTTCATGACTTTGAGCGTTTCAAACAAATTCGTACATTAAAACCTGATCGTGCGTGGGATCGTCTGACAGCGAAGTGGCGAATCAAAAGCTTACACGCAAAGCTACGTGAAATCACAAAATACATAAAAACGACTTTCATCAATCACTTTTGAATTTGTAATAAACACAATCAAATATGAATGAAAAATCAAGAAAAGTAATACGCCACCGAGTCTCTGATACCCTGTACTCGTAATTGCATGTACTTCCATTGATAAGCATATACGCTCTCGCGCCTCATTCGAATAAAACGAGAAAAAACAATCGAACAAGGAAGAAGAAAAATAGATAAAGGCAAGAACTCGGCTTAAGCTCATTTGCACACTGACAAAATACAAAAATAACGTACGACAATTGTTACGGTGTCAAGAGTTTGCTCCGCGCTCTTCCCTGTCGCCAACGCACGTGTAATTGATAGGCCAAAGATAGCGAACTTCAATATACTAGAAGTGACTGGGACAGAAATCTCTCAAAAGTTTTATAAAAAGCTACAAGAGTTAAAAAAATACACATCACGAAAAATAGAATACCTCTCGAATATCCTCCTCTTTTCCTCCTTTCAGGTATCTACGTGGTTGCGGTCCCATCCGCGATAAGCTCCGAACTCCTGATTTGGAGGTGTGCGCGGGGTCATTGTATATTAAACAGCGACACGAAGAAAAAAGGCAGCGAATATCGTACAATCAAGAAAAATGCACACGAGCGGAGATTTTTAAAAAATCACATCTTCATAAGCGTTCGCTCTGTAAAAACGTGATTGCCCGTACGACGGAAAAACGAGGGAAAAGAAAACAGATTTAAACAAATAACAGTACAATTATTTACGATCTTGAATGCCCATTAAATTTCAAAGAGGAATTTTTCGATCCGCATTTAGCTAATATAAAGCCGATGGGACTCGCCACGTTCAGCCTTACGTTATATGTTGTGAATTTTAATATGTTATATATAGCATTCGCAATATAATAGAATATAATATATATATGTATGTATATAATATAATATATAATGTAATATAATATATATATATATACATATCATATACATATACATATTATTCAATATATATTCAATATGTATATATAAAGTAATAATCATTAACACTAAGTTGCAATAGAAGTGACAATGCGCCACAAAGAAGACATCCCAATCTGAGATATTTTATTGCAAGATAGAATTGCAAATATTATAACAAGGAATGCATTAAGGCGGCGCATATGTCGATTCGCATGCCCGTTTACAATATACATATATATGTATATATGTATATTATCGTTATCAATTAATTATTAGAATATAATGCAGAGCAGTTAGGTTATTGGCGTTAGCTAGCTAGAGCGCATGGAATTCTTTCCTAACTCCTCTAATAATCACAATACGGCAATCCAACTGCCGAGAAATACTTCATTGTTATTAAACAATATAATTCATCCTAATTTATTAAAATCGTAAACGTGCATATGTGTCGCGCTACTGTAGGCCGAGCCTTTTGGCTTTTTTTTTTGATCACCTAAAAATGAGAAATTAGAGGGCAACTTAATATATACGTATCACTTCGCATAAGACTAGGAACTAATTTGAGACTTGCCCTGCTGGATTTTTCATTGTTAATAACGACGAGCTGGATACTTATCAGTTTTCACTTAAATTACTGAGATTTATCCTCGTTCCGTAATATATTATCCTAAATTAAGACTATCTGCTTGTGCTGCTGCTGCTGCTACAGCTGTACTAAATGTGCAAACTTGGTGTGTGATGTTAATATTTTGAATTAAAAAATAATAGGATACAAATTCACAGCGAAGAAGGTAATATACGCGGATATGGTGTAAATTAAGAGTTAATACCTTTCCTTTGTTTTTTAATTGTTAATGATGCTGCATACTAAAGAGGAACATGGTATAGTGTGTGATTAGTAGCGTTAAGTCTGATTTCAAATAATAATATAGTTTCTTGATTTAAAAAATTACCCATTCGACACGTCAAACGTATACAAAGTAGTTTGTGTGCTTAACGAAAAGAAGAAAAGGGAAAACCCAGCAACAAGAAAAGGCTCGACCACAAATTAGCGTTGCACGCGATAATCTTGAGGGATAAATGTAATATTAATCTCAGTGTAAAACGAGACAACTGACCATATTTCGTTTACTAGGATATCGCGAATTTATAATGGTACGTCGTATTATATATATACTTTTGTTCAGAAAAAGAGGGCACACATCAATATCATTAATTCACAATTTAATGCCGAACCCGATAAGAATTTGACTTGACGATTTTGGTTTTTTTTAAAATTTAGAAAAATACACCGTTTTGGTCTACTCTCTTCAGCTAAATAGATATACGTATCACTTTGAACGACTAATCCTAAAAGTCATTAAACGACGTTTAATCATCGGTAAATGCTCTTACGTTCAAAATTCATTTAAAAACTACGCGTTGAACTATAGAGAATCCGTAACATTTAAAAGACTGAAAGTTTTAACAAGAATTCACGGGAAACCAGAAAGTCATAAAATAAAAGCGAATGACGTAGTATGATGAACACGCTGTCTTCGTGTTGTCGAAATTTTTTAAAAGAAATTTGCATATATACGTGATATCGCGAACGCAACCCAAATTGGCAAGTTTTGTAAACCTCAATTGGAGGAACCTGTTAACTCAGAACGCAAGAACGCTTCTGCTTCGACTTTTTCTCAGGCATTGATTGAATAGGAGCGGAAGGCGTTGACGGAGTCACGGGTGTCGTGGCTGCTGTCTCTTTTATGGTAGGAGGGTCCTCCAACATGTCTGCCAACTCGTCTCCGCTATTTACTTCCAACTGTGATTGGTTGGATTTTTATAATGTACACCTTAGATTTCTATATTTTTATAAAGTTCTCGTGCCATAAATATATTTTGAGTATGCAATTTAAACTTTCATGTTAAATCAGTGATACTCTAATGGGAGAATAAGTAGCGCCGCTACACAGTAGTAGGATAATCTTTAGTACAACTAACACTTTATGGAATTTTTTAGTTACCATGACAGAGAATAAGTCTAAAAATAATATATTTATCGCGTATTGTTACTCACCTTTTTTGTTATATTCACTCCGAGAGATTGAATGAGATCAAGTAGAGGTGCTTTGCACGAGGAATACAGCATCCTTTCTTTAATACTGCAGCTATACCCTGGCATACTGTATATGAATACTGCGGACAGAGATATTGAGACATGTACAACAAGTTCTAATGTTTAAGAAATATTATAAGAAAATATTTTGAGAAGATTAGGACTCTCACTCACCTATACTTTCTATGTAATCGCCTTCGTGAGTGTGCTTGAAGTTGTAGAGATGATACCTGGCTGCATCTGATGGTACCTTTGTTGGGAGCTTGTCCAAAGAAACTTCGCAAGCCATTACCAAGTGTATCTTCTCCTCCTCGAGATCAATTTTTAATTGAACATACTCGTGAAGTCCTTTGCCTAAGTCAGTGATTGCTTGCTTTGCTTCATCCGTTACAGGAAAAGCAACGCCACTCAAAGTCTGATGCCTTGTCTCTACACTATAGTCCGTATTAATAGTAGTTTTCTTGAGCTCTGCTAGTTCCTCCTCAGCTGTAGTTAATGGTGCCGGTGCATCATCGTTCCTCTTATGCCTACGGTATCCTTCCAAAGTAATGTCCTCAGGAACAGTTCCATGCAATTCTTCTTTTATAGATGCAGTGCCAAATTCTTGTTTTAACGTAGCTTTGGTTGAAGCATACAGCATTTTCTGTCTAATTGGTGCAATATCAGGTGACCATGAGATAAATAACCAATCATATCCAGAATCAGGAGACTTTGTATCGAGACGATATAAAATATAAGCTGGTTGATTTTCAATAATTAGTGGTTTCACCATTTTATCATAATCATCTTGCCATTTGCCAACAGGTTTTGAAGAAGAAGCAGGTGCTAATTCCTCTGAAATACAAATACCATTACATACTCCGAATCATTTTACAACATCGTATAAAGAATCCCTGATAATAACATGTCAAATTCGAAGAAATCAATGTCTTATCAGAACACCTTGATAAAAATCACTATTTCTATTATCAGAAACAAGAGTAGAAACATAAAAAAAAGGGGTCTCACCATTCTCTATAGAAACTTTGAGAACACGTATTTTGCCATCTCGACATTTTGCAAATACTTTCTTGAGTGCATCGTTAGCTGAAAAAAATCATCAGTGGTAAAAATCTTTTAAAAGAGGGTGTGAATTTGAGGTTACAATAAGACCTATGCCTTCCTTTCACAAGGAAGGTAATTATATCACACGCATAAAAAACTCTCCTTACAAAGTCAATACTATAATATTCCCACGCTCATCACCTTTAATTCCAGTCTGATGTGACATTCTTTCCCAGATATCGCGGACCTCTACGGACACTGACGGACACACTACTATTTTGCTCGATCCGCCAAAGTTGACTGAAGTCTTCATGCACTACCCACCGGGCTATGATAGGCGATGTAAGAGCGAACCAATAGTAATGCAGCTTAGTGAAGTACACGAACGTACACGGCCAATTACCGCTCGAGTTATTCAGTGGCCCTTAGCGACAGCGAAAAGTTTGACCTTGTAGCAACGTCATGCACGATGAACGGTCTGTCAAAAAGAGATCTATTCTGAAGCAGTCCGGATACTGATAATTTGTCATACCGACCACTAAATTAGAACCCCTCTGATGTTAATTATATCGATATTAATGTTAACTGATAGAATTATAAAATATTACAGCAACTAAAGTATCATCTATAATATATATATCTTGCGATATCGAATAGAAAATGTTAAACATTACATATAGTTCGAAATATGTCAGATTTATATGGTCATATTTTTGTATCCTTTTTCAATAATTTTATTTCCTACAATTTTGTCTTCTTCAAAAACCCCCAAAATATATTAATTGATCTTAATCATATTATGACAGCCAAATGCATATCAGTGAAGAATTTGACTGGTCACATACTGATTCTAATTTTAGTTATATAAACAAATTTTTAAATACAACATGAGCTATTTCTGAATATATACTATATGTATGCGTTATCAACTTTCCTATATGGTGGATAAGAAGAAATATTACGACAAGCAGAGAAGAAAATAATTTAAGGATACAGTCAACAAAAGATCGTTCGTATGTATATACATACACACGTTATTACGTGCCCGAAGCACGATAGGTTCGTTCGAAAATGAGTTAACAACGCTATGAGCATGTTGTTCCTCGACCAAATGCACGCTACAAACAGAGAAGCAACGACACATTATGCGCTCTCGGCTCATTTTCGAACACATCTACAGTGCTCTAAAGGACGTAAAAACGCTTGCACGATCGAACCTCCATAATTTCAATCGGATATTTCTTAAGGATAAACATGGCTACAGGTTTTACTCATACTGAAGTGAAATATATATATAATTTACCATATCATGAACGTTCAGAATTATGTAAAGTTTTAAACCTTAATGATTCATGGAAAGAACTTGCAGGTACGTTTTTTTTTTTGATACCTTGCTATGTATTTTAATTATGAATTAAATAAATCAATTTTTCTGCTACCGTGCTGTTTAGCAGAAATAGATTTATTTTTTATCATTTCTTTTTAATAATTGTTAGTTAATTTTATATTTGTATTTAGGTACATGGATGAAGATTAATGAATTGAATGTAAGAACTTTATCAAGAGAAAAAAATCCTACCGATGAACTTTTAACTTTATGGGGTCAGCAGAATCACACTGTTCTTGAATTATTTATTTTGTTGTCTAGAATGGACAACTATCAAGCAATGGTCCAGATCAAGTCATTTGTAGATCCAAAATATCATGCTTTGATAGACAATGGGGAAAAAAATCTTCAACGAATAATACGTAGAGGACTTAATAAATCTCCAAATGTAAAAATCGGAGAGTGTGAAATTGTGAAAAAAGATCCACCAGTATCTAATTTACTGAAACTCACAACAGATTCTATTTTGAATGAGCCTGTACCACCCTTGCAAATGTCACCACCACTCCAAGCAATAAGTTTTGGTCAATTAAACGTGTTATCACCTGCTGGAATACCTTATGCTTCATCCGAACAACGGAATGAAGCTATGTCTTCTAGAAAGAAAGCTACAATAACACTACCCAAAACTGACGCAAATTTACCAGAAGCCCCTTATCAAGAACTAGAAGCTGCAACAAGTGGTTGGAGTGTACATAATATTTTAGGAAAAGGTGGCTTTGGCACAGTGTACAGAGGTATTATTTTAATAATATTTCAAAGCTTTTATATATCATGCAATAAATTCTTTAAAGATTTTGTCACTAATTGCCACATTTTTCAGGACAATGGAAAAACACATATGTGGCAATAAAGAGATTAGAAGCACGCCCTTCTGGGCCAGATGATCAATATATGATTCATCTCCAACAGTCGTTCAGAGAGATAAAAATTCTGAATTCACGTGCCCATGAAAATATTTTACCACTATATTCTTATAGTTTGAATGGTGAAGCACCCTGTCTTGTGTATATGTTTATGCCTAATGGCTCCCTGGATGATGTTCTGCGATTGAAACGTGGCCATCGACCATTGACCTGGCTACAACGTCATGTGATAGCCCTAGGAACTGCACGAGGAATACAATATTTACATACTATTGGTGAAAAACCTTGGATTCATGGTGACATTAAAAGTGCAAATATTCTATTGGATAAGAATATGGAACCAAAACTTGGTGATTTTGGACTAGCCAGAGAAGGACATGAGCATGAAGACGTATTAGTAAGTACACTGAAACATTTTGATAATTATTTTAGGAGCATGGACATGACAAACTATTTACTTATTTCATTAGGTTAGCAGAATTCAAGGTACAAGGCCTTATTTACCTGATGAATATTTGAGAGAAAAAATGTTATCCACCAAGATAGACACATACAGTTATGGCATAGTTTTGTTTGAACTATCAACGGGTCTTGCAGCGTATGACGGTAGTAGGCCGCAGTATAAATTCCTTAAACAGTTTGTGGACAGTTGGAGCGAATGCGATATACCACTGATGATGGACAAGACTGCTGGTAAAGAAAAGGAGGAAGTGTTTAAGAATCTATTATTTATAGGAAAATGGTGTACAAACCCTCATTCAAAGGACAGGCCAGAAATGGAATATGTTTTTCGGAAGCTCAATAATCTCTAAAATATTGTACAATCATTCCCACGTTCATTGTGATAAGTTATAACAGCTATGAAGTATGAGAATTTTTTTATTATAAGTCAAATAAATATATTTTATTATTCTTCTATGAATCACTAGCTCTGTTGTTTATAGAATGTTCCATACACTTTTTATGGACAGTATACGTATACAGCAAACGATAAGTCGACTGATGTATACAAAAGACCATAGATTATCTCATTTATGTATATAAAAAACATCCCACCGTCCCACCTTCTTTATTAAAATCATAATATGCTATTAAGCACACGTAAAATACTTTTCTCTTTTACAATTTCATTCGAACTTCAACTACTATCACATAGTATATTAACTAATTCAGGTATATTCCAGTATATTCTAAAACACTACGGTGGTCTCAGTCAATTCCGTATGGGTAAACAGAGACACGACGATACTCGTAGTATTCAAAGAATTTATAAATACACCTACATATAATCCTTAACCCTCATATATCCAGTGAACTTCTTTATTTTGTTTAAAAGCATTCTTATATATTACCATATATGACTGATTGGAAATTCCCACTGAAGTATTTTGATGAAATTGTCAGTGCAGAATGCCCACAAGTTTAAGAGTCGACCTCAATTTTCCAAAATCCAGTTACAATATTATTTCGATGAAAAATCGATCTATTAAAATAAAACTCATTAAAATCCGTGCCCCGGAGGCTCCTTGGTCTCTAAACGAAGGACAAGATTAGTAAAAAAAAAATATAACATAACTGTAGAATAGGTTTTTTGTTTAAAACGCAAATTAGTTTAGATGAGTTGATCAGCTGTACCGTCATGTTAAAGGAGAAGGGGTCAATAGTTGGAAATTCCATATCCCTCCTCTGACTCCTTTTCAAAACACATGATATGTTGAGTTGGTAGTAACTGGTGGTAACCGAGAATCCTTCAGTTAGTGCAGTTTTCTAAACGTTAGTAAATAGTTGATTTTCATTTTGCCAACTCTACTTCGTAGCTTGGAGAAATGGCTTCTGGTAGTAAACGTACTACGATGAAATATATATATAATTTACCTTATCGGGAATACTATATGTTGTGTCGTTATTTGAATGCGGATGACACATGGGAAGTTGTTGCGGGTATGTATTGTTTATTGGGAAATCCCAAATTGCGCTGTACATTGTGATAGATAAGCCTTTCAATCGTTAATTAGTGAGTTGTTGTTGACGAACTGGAAGCTTCAGAATATTTTAATAAAGTTTATTTAGAATGTATCAAACTTGCTCGTGAGAACATTGATCAAGCAGCACGTTTTTGTATTTTATAAACTTTCTTGCTGAAGAATTAAATTTAATTAATGTATAATTTGTATTTAGGTAACTGGATGAATATGGATGTGTTAACAATTATGGATTTGCGAAGGCAAAAGAATCCAGCTGAATATGTTTTGAATCTTTGGGGTCATGAAAATCACACTATAGTTGAATTATTTGTTATTTTTCATAAAATGAAGTTCTATGAGCCAATGAAATTATTGCAGCCATACGTGAGTCCTAAGTATCATTATTTGTTACATGATGTAGAAAAGTGTCTTCAGAAATCAACATATAAAAAAACAGAGCCTGATAGATATTCAAAGGACATGAAAATTGGAGAGCAAAATTGTAACTGGAAACAGCCTGCAGTTTCCGATCTAATCAAATTAATATCAGAGACTTCTACTAAGAAAGATCATTGCATGAAAAATAAAGTCGTGCTGCAAGTACCAATAATAGAAGTTCCACAACCTCAAAGTGATTCTAATAATTTAAATGTGGTTTCACCTAACGCAACACCTCTACATGACTTAAGTATAGTAAATCAAATTACTAACACATCTAAAAAGAATAACAATGTATTATTTACAAAAAATGAAATTACACTACCACGGGCTACATACGAAGAACTTGTAGTTGCTACTGACATGTGGAGTATACAAAATGTTTTGAGTAAAGGCAGTTTTAGCACGGTATATAAAGGTAATACTTTAGTATAGTGTTAATACCTACTTTTATACAATGTTCTATTCTGGAGTAAAGTTCTTTACAGTTTTTATCAATTATAAACTAAATGTTCTAGGACAATGGAAAAACACAGCAGTGGCAATAAAAAGAATGGCACCACGTAATCCATCCTCAGACCAATATTTAAGAACAGAGATTCAACAATCATTTACAGAAATAAAAATTCTAAATTCGCGTCCTCACGAAAATATTTTACCACTTTACGCATACTGCTTGGATGGAGAGACACCCTGTCTCATTTATCAACTGATGCAAAATGGATCCTTAGACGATGCTTTGCGTCTAAGGCGAAATTCTGAACCACTCAGTTGGTTGCAGCGTCATGAAATAGCTGTAGGAACTGCTAGAGGATTACAATATTTACATACAATTGGAGATAGACCATTGATTCATGGCGATATCAAATGTTCTAATATTCTGCTTAACAGAAACTTAGAGCCAAGACTTGGTGACTTTGGATTAACACGAGAAGGACCAGAGAAAGCAGATATGCTCGTAAGATATAATTACAAAACTTTATTATATATTTCAATACTATGTAAATTACATAAAATGTATCTCATTTTAATAGGTGAGTAAAATTCTTGGAACCAAACCTTATTTACCTGATGATTATCTGACTGACAGAAGATTGTCTACAAAAATAGATACTTACAGTTTTGGCATTGTCTTGTATGAACTGGCAACTGGTCTTTTAGCTTACGATAATAGTAGGCCACAGCACAAATTCCTTAAAGATTTTGTCAAAAACTTTAATAAAGACGATCAGGCGCAAATCATGGATAAAAAGGCTGGTACAGAGATGAAATCTATTTTCATCAATTTCATACTATTAGGTAATTGGTGCACGAATAAACTACCAAAGGATAGACCAGAAATGGAGCCTGTCTTTAGAAAATTAAATAACTTATAAACATTAGAGAATTCAATCGATAAAAATGTGCGATAATTGTAATATAAATATATTTTTATAGAATTTGTTATTATTTCATGAAATAGTAAATTATGGAGAATATTCAGTTTTTCCGTGTTAAAATACATTATGTAATGATACATGTCAATAAATGCACGGTAAAAAAATGAACTTATAAGAATAAATATGAACTACAAACTGTAAAAACCACTCAATTTTTTTATATTAAAGATTTATTGAAATAGAACCAGAACGTGTTATGCTTATTATTTTCTAATGCATAGAAATTATCAAATATTGGATCTAACAACTTAATCTACAAGCAGTGACATCACGTTATTCCGTGTTTAAAAAACCGAAATAAGTAACAGTGAATATCATCCATCATAAGATAGTACATCACAACAGTAAAAGTATGCATTTTTGAAAAGTTTTAGTTCACAAAGTAGCAATTCTGCGTAAGCGGTTTTTTTTCTCTTCCTATATGTCTGTTACCTATGCTGCCTTTACTGCGCATAAAATGGCGCATTCATTTGCCTGTGGTTGCCAGTACTTGCGCATAGTCGTAAGGTGGACGTTTTCTAGCCTTTCCGGTCTCCGATAGCGTAGGTTCGCTTCGGCTATAAATTGGCTCGAGTAGTGAGCTTCGATTTGCAGTGAATATAAGTATTTACGCTAGTAAGTAACAGAGAATGACAATTTTAACAAGTTTTATGATGCTCTGAAACGCGGGTATAGTGAAAATATTGCAATCCTATGAATATCTGTATTCATCGACTGATCAACTCGAACCATACCATGTGTTTGACGTTATTTACTCTGTGCTCATAAAATGTCTTACAAACATTTTTAGAAATGGGTTTTTCGAGATAAATGAATTTTATTAAGTTTTTTTTTTGTACAATTAGCAGTCTACGTGTAGTCTATTCTTACTTCTAATGCATGGATATTGTACGTAGGCCTATTTTATAATAGGATATTGATATAACCATATACACTGATTGCGTCACATATTTATTAGAATACTAATTTGCTTAACAGTTACAATATTATTGATTATTAAACATATTTCAGATTATCTACAATCATGAGTCGTTTCTTTGCTACTGGCTCAGATTCTGAGTCGGATAGCTCGTCTGAGGAGGAGCAAATTCCCAGAGCACCAGCAGCAGCATTCACAGTCAGTTAAAGAAAAATATACAGTTTTAATTTTTTTTAATATAACTTATTATATCATATATTAATTTTTTGTACAGTTCAGTGATGAGGAAGAAGAAACTAAGCGTGTCGTTCGTTCAACGAAGGAAAAACGATATGAGGAGATTACGAATCTTATTAAGCTTATACGCAATTATAAAAAAATTAAAGATATGAGCAGCATGCTTTCTAGTAAGTTGAACTGCCCAATCTATATCACACAATAATTTTATTGAATTAATTGTATAAAATAATATTTTCTCAGGCTTTGAGGATCTTATGCGGGCATATCAAAAAGCATTGCCAGTAATAGCAAAAGAGGAAAATGGTCAAACGCCTCGTTTCTATTTGCGGTGTTTGGTGGAAATGGAGGATTTTATAAATGAAGTTTGGGAGGACCGTGAAGGACGTAAAAATTTATCAAAGAACAATTCAAAATCATTGACCTCCCTGCGGCAGAAACTTCGAAAATATAATAAAGAGTTTGAAGAGGATATCGCTAAATTCCGCGAAAATCCTGAGCAGGATGACGACGAAGAAGAAGAGAAAGGTAAGAAATCCCAATTTCTCCTTCCGTAACTATGATTCGACAGTATGTACATGTGTAGTCGTTATAGCTGAAGAAGCAGAAGAATCTGAAGAAGAAGAAGATCGTGCTGCAGCTTTCAAGAAATCTGGTTCTGAAGTGAGTGCACCAGATGTCTCAAAATTCAAAGTAAGTCCTTCATGTTTTTAAAACTCAAATTTGACCTAGTAATAAAGAATTTTTCAATCTTCATTCTTAATAATATTACAGAAAGGACCAGCCGACGGAGATGATGGGAGTGAGAGTGAGTCGGATTGGGGAAGTGATTCCGATAGCGATAGCACGAGCAGCGAAGATGATGGACAATATCAAAATATTCGTGAGCGTTTTATTAAAAAGTAAGAATTTTGAAAGTTGTGGAAAATTAGAGAACATAGAAAACATGTAGAATTATTCAAATCCTTCAATCACAGAGCCACTGACAAGGATGAGGATGAGGACAAAGCAAAGAAGAAGGAGCAGAGAAAGGAACGCAAGGATAAGGAGAGAAAGAAGAAGCGCGATGAAGATGACGGCGAAGGCGAATGGGAAACTGTTAAGGGTGGTGTCGCAATTCCTTCAGAGAAGCCGAAGATGTTTGCCAAGGATGCTGAGATCAATGTAGCAGCAGTCCTTAAGAAATTGACGGAGGTTATCGCAGCGCGAGGCAAGAAGCGCACCGATAGAAGAGAACAGATCGAACTTCTACACGAATTGCAACAAATCGCAGAAGTTCATAATCTTGGTCCAGCTGTTGCTGTTAAAATCAAGTTCTCTATAGTGTCTTCAATCTTTGATTATAATCCGAAAGTGTCTGACGCCATGAAACCGGAGTACTGGTCCAAGTAAGTATAAAAGTTTCACAAGATTCACCAGGTCTTTTACATTTTTTTTTATTGTGAAATGAAATTTTCAATAGGCTTCTGGAACGTATCTCAGAAATGCTAGATATGTTGCTCAACACTCCGGATATGATAATAGCAGAAACCATTAATGAGGATTCCGAAGAGTATGAAACACCTCCCTACAAGTTACATGGATGTGTTCTAACTTTAGTTGAACGTCTTGACGAAGAGTTCACCAAATTACTGAAGGAATGCGATCCCCACAGTAACGAATACGTAGAGAGGTCTGTATTAAAAAAATCGAAATAAAATGCACAGTCTGCAATATAGTAAATTTCTACGATAGAATAATCCTATAATTATTTTAATGCAGATTGAAGGATGAAAAGCAAGTAGCAGCTATCATCGACAAGGTACAAGAGTACCTAGAAAGACAAGGGAATGTATCTGAACTATGTCGAGTTTACCTCAGAAAAATTGAACACCTGTATTACAAGTTTGATCCGAATGTCTTGAAACAGAAAGAGGTTTTTAAAATATTTTTTGTACATTAAAAGGCCCTTGTACTTACAGATTTTACTGTACTATAATCTCTAATCTTTAGGGAGAAATTGGACCTGAAGTGGTAACTTCGGTTCAGGTTATGGAGAAGCTATGTAAATACGTTTACGCACGTGACGGCACAGACCGTCTCAGAACACGTGCAATTCTGTCGCATATTTATCATCATGCACTTCATGACAATTGGTTCCAAGCTCGTGACCTCATCTTGATGTCTCATTTGCAAGAGACAATTCAGCACTCTGATCCAGCTACTCAGGTAAGTGTTGCCCATATAATATAACCATCCAGCAATTTTTTATATTATGAAATCAGACATTTCTGTACTGTTTTACTTCATTTTAGATTCTGTACAATCGCACTATAGCGCACTTAGGATTATGTGCCTTTCGCCATGCCAACATTAAAGACGCACATAACTGTCTTGTGGACCTAATGATGACAGGCAAGGTTAAGGAATTGCTTGCACAAGGTTTACTACCTCAACGTCAACACGAACGTAGTAAAGAGCAGGAGAAGATTGAGAAACAGCGGCAGATGCCATTCCACATGCACATCAATCTAGAACTACTCGAATGCGTCTACCTTGTGTCTGCGATGCTCATTGAAATTCCCTACATGGCTGGTACGTTGCTTTTAAAGTATTTTATTTTAATAATACCTATTGAACCATGTTTTATAAGAATTTTTTTTTTAATGATACCCCGATGATTTTAGCACACGAATTCGATGCGAGACGTAGAATGATTTCTAAGACTTTCTACCAGCAGCTGAGATCGAGCGAACGTCAGTCCCTTGTTGGACCACCGGAGTCAATGAGGGAACATGTTGTAGCTGCTGCGAAGGCAATGCGGAATGGCAACTGGTCTGCTTGCAACAATTACATTATCAATGAGAAAATGAATGCTAAAGTATGGAATAATTTCAATGCTGAGTTCCTTGATAACAGTATCAGTGTATCATATTCTATAATTTAATTCTCATATGATAGGTCTGGGACCTGTTCCATCAAGCTGATAAGGTTCGCGATATGCTAACCAGGCTAATCAAAGAAGAAGCGTTGAGAACATATCTCTTTACTTATTCCCATGTCTACGACTCTATCTCTATGCCTACCTTGGCAGAGATGTTCCATCTGAAACGACCTGTCGTTCACTCTATTATCAGCAAAATGATCATTAATGAAGAGCTCATGGTAAGTCCTACTCAATGATTGACTTTATCAGTCATTTTTTAGATGATGAATAATCGAATATGATTTCTCTATTATAATCTGTTAGGCATCGTTGGATGATCCAACTGAAACAGTAGTAATGCATCGCAGCGAGCCCAGCCGTTTACAATCATTAGCCTTGCAACTCACTGATAAAGTGAACAATTTCGTTGACTCCAATGAACGCATCTTCGAAATGAAGCAAGGTAATCAGGAATTTTGTTTAACATTAGTCATAATTATTTAGGAAGCATAATCATTTAATTTGTGTCCTTAATCAATCTCCAGGTAACTTCTTCTCGAGGGGTGGTAACCAAGGCAACTTCAGGGGCGACAGACAGAATTATAATCGACAGGGACAGGATTGGGGCCGTCAAAGACGTGATCGTGATCGTAATCGCGAAGAGAATCGTAACTATTAAACGTATAACTAAGTATAATTATTGACAGGAATACGAAAATAACATCAACTGTCCAAGAATTTTCTTTTTTCTATTAATATTTTTTCTTCGCATACCATACGTGCATATTATGCAACCTCACATCCTTAATCCAGTGACAATGTACATCAAAAAGTGGTATATCCAGTTGAAAAAAATAATTTTAATACTTTTCGAAAGTATTTCTACAAAACAAATACACCGTGTAATATTATCATGTTTATTATATGTTTTGTATCGTTTCGATAAGCTTATTGCCTGTCACGAGAGAATCTGAAACTAGGACGATTCGTGTGCCTGTTGATTTTTCCACCAATCGACAAGCCGATATTTCTCCGTAAGTTATCCCTCCCACAATACAAAGTACTATGGTTTTTGGTTGCAACGGGCCACGTAGGCCGCTTATGGTACATTCGGGTAAATTTGTTAGGTCATCGAAACTTTTGCGATCCGTATCTTGAGATAGGACGATGTTTGCTAGTTGTGCCTGGAGAAAATTCAGTCATTTGCGTGTACTTTGGTATTAAAAATAAGGTAAATGAGTATGGGGAAACATACTATAGCTGGGATATATGCGCCACTGTAAACATAGCTGGGACACATAGGAGCTTTCAGATCCAATCGTTTTGATTGACTTGGTAATAATTTAAGACGTTGTGCTCCTGCGGTCCATTCACTGGCCCAGTTTGGCAGCTTCTGAAGAAGATTCTCAGTTCTGTAACGTAGTAGGCCCGAATTGGCCATCTTATTGAATAATGGTATATTCTGATAACCGTGGGCATGAAGATGTGATTTTTGAATTGATTGCAGTTCTGAGTGCGTTGCTCCATCACTGGTGATGGAGAGTAAAGACAGAAGACGGAGGCTCCTCAAAGGATAATCGTCTGTGATAAGAAAGTTATGAGTTTATAAGATTATATAACTGAGTATTAATTGTGGAAGAGAGAGTACCTATATTTTTTTCTATGTAATCCAAGCATTCTTTTCTGCCATGGCATTCCAGTATGGACTTCTCTATAGACTGAAGAATTTCAAATGCTGATCCTAGTGCACTGACTATAGCCTCGCAGGCAGAAATGTGAAAAGACAATTGTCGCTTTATTTCTGTTGTTTTTTGCAATTTTGTAGTCACGTAACGTTCCATTTCTGCCAGTTTCATAGTTTGCGTAGCCTCCTGTTCGGCTGGTACAATAACATAATAGTTCGAAACCTTGTTAAAGTAGGAGATGAATAGTAGGTATGGCGTAGCATGCATTCATTATAGATGAAGTGGAAATTACATTTAAGAGACTTAGCCTGACCGCGCAGAATTGGAAAAACATCACTAAAATGTCTATCCCTTACTTCGCTGTAGACATGATCCTTCCTGGGATCTAACTTTGTTTGCGAATTACCCAGCACTGCTGTGCCTGTATTTATTTCAAGTACTTCACTCAGCAGGCCCAAATAAGTGACTGGTGTTAAAAGGGCAGGGGCCAGGTCATAGTTCCTGTCCATTAATATTAAAGCTCCTAATTGATTATCTACGCCTGAATGAGGCAATGACTCCTCCATGGATTCCATCATCTTCAGTGTCTGCTTACTGTATTTGCCAAGAGATACTGTGAGCTTTGGTTGACCCAGTAGTAGTTGTAGGGACCATAAGCTCCTTGCCAAAGCTGGCAAGAGACCACCATCCTTGTGATAGTAAAGGTCAGAAAACATGGGCATCTCCAGAGATAGAACATTTTCGTCAATACGTATTAATTCCCAGGAAAGTGAGCGGACGGTTACGAGTCCAACAAGACCTGATTATTTTCATAAATTGTATATGTACAAGAATGTTTTTTTCTATGTATCTTTTCGAAATTAATTTATAGACCTTCTTCTTCGATGAGTGAATATAAAACTGCAGGTACCAGTGGAGCTACCAGTAAATGATGAGATAAACCTCTTGACTGTGTTTGTTCGGACTGTATTTGGTCAAGTACTCGTTTACAGGCAATGAGATCACAGGATACAATAAAAATACGTTGTGTGTTTGCAGGATTCAACCCTTGCTCCATTTTAAAGATCTTGTCGACACCATGACGTCTGAAATAGAATATCGTTTTTTACTGTAAGACAATATGACAAACATTGTCAATCCAATTTACCTTAGCACAGTAACACCAATAAAACAATCTAATAACTTCATTAGCTTGTGCTCAATTATTAAGTCCTTCCGACCAGGAATTGAGTCTAAAATTTCAATAAATCTTCTCTGACTTATCTGTTGGAACGTGTCCAATCTGTCATCCAATGTGATATCCATTCTTGAAATATTAAGCATCTAAAACACATGATATTTATATTAAAAACTAAACTATTCCGAAACTTGAAATACTTTACCTGACTTTGATGAAAAAGATGTTGCAATTAATTACTGAACTGTCAAGTCTTTGTATACCATTGAATACGCCGTCAAAACAATACGGTACACAAATCATGTACGTTATTTAATGTCATCATTTAAATGTCGAAATAATCATACAAGTTTAATGCGCATTCATCACACATTCTTGATTTTACTTAACTATTTCTTGAAATATATCTTATCCAAAACATATCTAAAAAACGAACTGTTTTATGTGATACTTTGAACTTACTTAATCAAAAAGAACACGTCTAACAAAACACCTGTAGGTTATACCAAATGGACAGGTCGCACGATCAGCTGTTAAATATTACCGTACGGGATCGTTCATATATGGGACCATCAATACAATTTTGGAGCAAGAATTACAAGAAATAATATAGACAAATAATATGAATTAGGACTTTCTAAATGCAATAAAAAATTGTATATGGTATAAAATTGTATATGGTGTATTATCGTATCTCTACCTGAATATTTGTATTTTCGATCTGTTATGTATTTTGAATATCTACAATATTTAAACTGATTGGGACACCTTATGCCAGCTTCACACAAATAATTTCTGTATTTCTGTGATAAATATTGAAGTTACGGTCGTCGATCTAACTTCAAATTGTCGGAGACTTTCCCGTAAAATTTATAAAGGTTATTTAAAAATGGCGGACGCATCGTCTTCCGATACTACCTCAGATTGTTGCATTGAATGTTTTTCTGATATTTCCTCTGAAAAGTCCTCGCTGGAGTACGTTATAGTTGGCCAGAAGCCGTGCACATTACATCGAAGAAGCAAGAGAAACTTCCTGCAGAAGTTGTTCACGCGAGAGGTCAGATTCTTAACCTTCAAATAACAAAGACATTATTGGAATTGACAGGCCTCTGCACCTGTCAAGATTCATTGAGTGTTTTTGTGAAAAAATTCACTTCAAACAAAATGAGCATCTCTTAATTATTAACGGTATTGTATCATTGTCTGATATTGTTACGGAAAATGCTGGTATTTTCAAAGATGAAAGTAGAATTCTCTGTAATTTGTGGTATATATTTTCTATAGTTTTATTTTGCTATAACAAGCGAATCTTTTTTTTTTAAATTAATTCTTTATGATTTGGTTTCAATTAAGAATATTTTATTTGGTCTGAATAATATGTTACATATTTTTTAATCTATTTAATAGATTAAAGGTTGTTTATCAACGCACAACAATGCAACAGAGGAAAGATTATTTACTTCTGTTCCTCCATGGCGGCATTTACCACTTTCACATGTGGTGCCCAAATCTGCACTGGAAGCTGGGTATGTTACTGGACATAATTGTATTGGATTAATTTTAAATTACTTAAATTATTGAATTTTATGTATAATCCAGTCTTAAGAAATACAAAGATGTAAAGATGCGATTGGTACACTATAATCGTTTTATTTGTTTTCTATGTATACTGAAGGCATATTGTCATGGGCTTGACACAGTGTGGTCAGTTTTTACTGACTTATACATACAGTTTAGATGTAAGCGGCAACAGCTCTCTATACAAATACTTATTACATTGGTGGGCATTCACGCCAAATCGTGTTGCGCGAAAGGTTTCTGAAGTTACGCTATTCGGTAATTATACCATCTACAGAGAGCTGAATATAGTTATATCACAGTGGCCTATGGAACGGAACAAATTGGTCATACATGGGCTCTGGTAAGTAAATACAAAATACAATCTATGAATTTTAACTCCATAAGGAATCAGTAGCTGTGTGATCAAATTATTTTCTTCAGTACGGATTGGTTGCACTTGCAACCAACAGACAGAGCCTATTTGACCATAACTACTGTACCTTCGCTACAAAATTGCAAAGACTGTTTGAAAGTTGCTGCATCTTATGAAGAGGAAGGTAAAGAAATCAAATAAATAAATTCTAGGAATAACATACGCTAAACAATATCATCGCTGTTTTTGATCTTGTAGATTTAGCAGCTAATTGGGATGGATGCGTTAGGTGTAACTGCCTACAGCATGGACTGACTGTTCACACAACTTATGAAGTTATCTCACCGTATCCAAGGTTCCGGGCGGCAGTGTGTTTGAAATACTGGAACCATGTTGTAGTGAATACAGGGAACTTTTTACACGTACTCAGGGTAGATCTGGACACAGCTAAGTCTAAGAGTCACAAGCCGAGCGATAAACAAGACTCAGTTATAGTTGACACAGTACCCTTAGACGTAAGCGATGTCGAGGAAGTGGATGATACCAAGACAGAGTGTTTCGAAAGCCTAGATGATAAAACGTACGCGACCGAGAATACGAGCGAACGATCGCCAAATCGTGAGCCAATTCCTGAACGCGACGAAATAATGAAAACCGAAGAACGACTCGGACACGAGATACCGTCAAATACCTCAAGCATTAATCAAAGCGACAATATCTGTGATATTAGTAAGCCTAGTAATAGCTTAAGCGTTAAAGTGTGCGAATGTACGGATAGCATCGAGTGCAAGTGCGATAACCTGAACTACATCTCGCGGATGGAGCAGCAGGCGATATCCGTCAGAGACAAGATCCTCCAGGACTTCTGCGAGGACGTGTCCCAGGAGTTGAATATCGGTAGCGACTTAATCACCCTAGTGAAGCATCCTTCTTGTTCACCAAGATCAACACCACAACGACTTCCAGCGGATCTGCGACCCCTTACATGGTCTTCGCCAATACTTACTCCACCCTCGGATATCCTGAGGACACGTAACTCCGAATCTAGTCATAGGAGTATCCGTAGTCAGAGACCGATATCTCCACAACCTGGTGCATCGAATGAGAGCAATGCTATTAGTATAACTTCTATTAATTCACCGTTGCATACGCTCTCTATAAGCCCATCTCCGTCATGTTCACCACGTCTTATGTCTCCACCTATGACGAGGTCCTTCAGGCATCTTAGTCCTCGCAAGAGATCTACCTTGCAGTCTCCACCTCCATCAAGCTTAACGTCACAACCCAGGACACGAGCCTCTCACAAACTCATCCTCGAGGCAGAGAAGGCCTATGAGTTCACGGATGAATCTCAAGAAACCTGCGAGAAATTGAGCTCCTTCAGGAAACGAAGACTCGCTGACAAGAAGTATGAATTCTGTGATGAAGCTGAGGATGCTGAGAATATTGTCCCCTTTAAACACATCCGAGATCAGTCTAAGCCTCGAGGATGCTCTTTACATCAAATATCGCCAGTAACGTCACCGGTTATACCCAATGGTAGGCGACGTAGAATGGATTCTGATCATAGTGACTCCAGTGAATTAAATCCTCAAGATCTAAATTCTTTGAATGATATTCAGAGTATGGAAACAGGTGAATAGTACTAGTTATCATTTAGAGAATTATCATTCAGACATTATGCCTTGTGATTACAGCTGAGAAATGCGTACTGCGGCCACTCAATCAAAATCAAATACCAAATGGTGGCTTACACAGAGATCGATACAGCAAATTATGTCCCAATTTCTCTCCGCTGGTTCCTAAAGTCACTCTACAGTATCCTACAATAAAATGTACAGCGCATTTCAAAAGAAGCTACATCGAATTGGACGACGAGATGGTGTCTGTAATCACTGACGTTGAAGGTTTGGAGAACATACTGTCCCAATGTATTTTTTGTTTTTTTTTCCTTACCATCCTTCATTAGTTTTTATTTTAATTGTGATAATTATGTAAAAATAATTTTATAATAGATGATGAAACTGGTGGTTATGTCAGTTATCAGTGTGTACTACCAATGCATGTGCATGGGTCTGGCTATGCACAAATGCAAATGATCAGCAATAGTAAAGCAGAAAAGATGGTAAACGCTGTTGAAAAAAATTATAAAAATCAATACAGTATAGCTCAAGTTTGTCTCAATTGATATGAACATTTTTCAGATGGTACCTTGTGTATTGGTGAACCAATTAAGTTTTGATATTGAAACATTCTCACATCATATCGCAGACTGGATTTGTACAAGATTCAAAAAGAAATACTGGCATTGCAGTGATTATGATATTGAGATCATTGATGTCTGCGCTCTTAGTGGGGATGTCATTTGTCTGCTTATTATGAAGATACAGGCTAGCGAACTATGCAATCAGACACAGTGGTATATCTACTTTATTTACTTTCATAAGTTTAATCTTATAGAATTTCATTCGCAGTCGAATTTCATCTTATGTCCCTTTAGCTCCCAGGACAGAAAGCAATATGAGGTGGGTTGTAAGTTCACATGGAATATCGATACGAATCAATATAGAATAACAGATGTCTTACCGATGGCTGAAGTCAAACCAAAATCATCGAAACCATTAAAAGTACCTCACTTTCGAAGCCCATTATGGAATCCAACGAAACTAATGGCCCCCCAGATGCGAGAAAAAATCCAACAGCCATACGCACGTGCCGTACGGTTTCTTCACAACGACATGACACTCGCAGGTTTGTTTCATCAACTAGAATTAAGTCATATTCTATCTTAATTTTCGTATCGTCAACATTCGCAGGAGAGTCCATTACCAGGCTTCACGACCTGGACAACCTCGTGGAATTTTACATAACTCCGTTGCCCAACGATCCGTTGATTTAATGAGAAAAGAAAATCTTGACCAATGAAATACAATGCAAATAATAAATTATTATCTGATGACTGTGACTAGGTTATTCTTATATCATTCAATAATCAACAAGACCTTTTAATTCATTCATAAAGCATACAAGGAAACTGGTGGTAGTTTATTATGAAAATCATCAAGGGTAATATTTACAGTAAACATAATTGTCATTAATTGTATGACTATACTAGTTAAAGAAATCTCACGTGGAATGTTTACTAAGCATTAATATAAGAGATTCGTTAATAATCTGAAGCATTAATTAATCTATCAAAGAGAGGCATATTTCATTTGCATTTTATAACACATTAGTACACGCGTAATGTACAGGCAAAATGGCACATGAATATCTCACTTTCTACGTTGTAACCGTGCGACGTTCTATTTCAATTTTCGAACGACATATTCGTCGTCTACAGGAAGGATAATTATAACAGGTAAATACTAATGTTAACTAATTAAATTGATTGTCAATAAATATCATTTGCATAATGACACCGAAAAAGTAAAGAGAGAGAGAGAGAATAAAGACAGAGAAAATGATAATAACGAACAGGTACTTGGTCCCAAAACGAATCGATGACACAGAAAGACGGATATATAGATAGAGAAACGGGACATTAACTTTAGGGTCTTCTTCAATGCTCGCTCTTTTCTATCTAAACTATATCTCTTCCGGATCTTCATGGTATCCGTTAACTTACTCAAATTTGTAATTTTTTCCTTGTAGTGAGCAAATTTTTGACTCAAGCGTATCGCGTATTTTGAATATATTCGGTATCACAGAATAATATACGGCGAGAGACAATTAAAGCTTATTGACACGATTATAGGTTTTTTTTAAAATATGTAGGCTCTTTATAAATTATGTGGATAAATATAAAAGGATAAGTCAACATGTATATCTTTGTCTATAGGGACAATCCACTGAATTCTATCTGATAATTTTTTCTCCCACCAATATTTTCTATACTACCTCACTCATAAAATTAGCTATAGCATTAATTATTATGCGCGGTAGAAATGAACATGAATTGCAGAAAATTTTCTTTTACCATTGCTCATAAAGGTACTTTGACGGGAGGTCCTATGGTAACGTCAGATCCGACTCCATCCAGTTTCAAACCAGCAAGCATTTCCTCCCACGCGTTCATACATTGCTGATAATACAAGATTTGCTGATTACTCATCGTAATCAGCATATTTTTCAAATCGTCACGTTTCTCTGTATTCCAACGATCAATATCACTACGCAAATTCTCATTTGCGCATTCGAGACGATCTTGAAGAAATTCTGAACGCTTAGCCAATCGTGGAATAGTTTGTCCTAATCGTTCTAATTTCTCATCACGAGACTCGCCTTTCCATAAGGATCCACTCCAACTTTGAGTCGACACGGAACCATTTGAAGCGCCCATGAACTATTTTGATCACAGAATATATATTGTGTAACATATTTTGATAAAATTATATTAGAGTTAGCGTGTACATACAATTTTACGCATACCTGATCTTTTTCCTGTCTTCTTTTTGCCAACTCATCGACTGTCATCTCGTAATCTATTTGTATGGAATCACGACGAGCTAGGGCATCCTTGACAGCATCTATGTAGGCGAGATAATCCCGTTCTTGAGTTGGGACAGTGTCGAGCAGTCTTTGGTGTGCTGTTGCGTTTGATTCTACCGCCTTTGCAATGGCTAGTAATATTGGAGCCAGCTCAGGCTCCGATGTAGACCACAATGTGAATATTGGATGCAGCTGGTGTAACTCCACTAAGTATTCTGTAGGAAATAAATACAATAATTAAAATATAACACTAATGTTATGATGATTTAAAAGTAAAAAATGGTTATTAGTTTTACTGCATGGACCTTGGCGCTCTTTATGTATGCGATGATTGATTTTATCTATAGTTGACAATTTATCACTGAGTGATATACAGTAATCGCGTATCTGTTCAAATTCCAGATGACGTTGCTTCATAGTGTACACGCTGGCCATATTTTGTAGAGAATCTGTCATTTTAATTAGGACGTTACCACGATTTTTACGATGAATCGAGAATTCCTGTTGACATATGCGATATTTTTATAGAGCTTAAGCAATTCTGTTAGTTAACTGAGGATACATACTGCAGGCTTTGCAGTTAGGAATATATGCAGACTCTTGTCACAGCTAAGGATTGGATGATTGACAACTCGGTTTAAGAATGCATTCAATAGTTTCATACGTGCAATGATGAACTCTTTAGAGTAACGATCCAACTGTGCTAGTAGAGTATGTTTTCCTGGCATCGGCTGTAATACAGAATTATAAAGGACTTAATATAATTACAACCAACGACATATATAATACATGATAACTGCACATACAGGTATAATGTGTGTTGGATAAGTATCCACAAGTTTCTGACGAAGCCAAATAAAATCATTGTAACGCCTGCGAACAACATATTCTCCTTCCTCGAACTCTGGACGTGATGTCTATAATAAAACAGCTTTGTAAAGTTTATGTATATAAATCCAAGGCTCCAATACACTTACCCTGGTAGAGATACAAAATGTTATAAAAGTTTCTAGAGTATCGAGATGCTTCTGTGGATTGTCCACCTTAACTTGCAAATCCCGAGAGTCTAATTGAAAATCAGATATCTCTTGTTCTGGCAAAGTAGAAAAGCTGTCGATGGATGGAGAGGCTACCTGAATGTAAGTACCAGACATAACAACTAAATATATGCTATTGAAAGTAGAAAAAATTAAATATAAACAATCTTAATCCTTACAACAGAACCTTCTACAGACGTGCTATAATTTGACAGAAAATCCGTGTCACGACTTTCTTGCTTGACAAGACCGCCAGCAGCCATTGAGCTCACTTCTAGGATAGCCGATTCGCCCATCGCCTTTTCATCAAAGGATTCTACCTCCGCTTCCGAAGAAGTCATCATATTTTGAAACTCTTAAATAAACCCAAACGTTGAAGGAACTTGTCAGCACAAACAACTCACGGTGCCGAGAAATACACGCAAAGGCTACACGAAGTCCAACTTATCGGTTAACTTCAATGTTACCTCTACTTCGCGGATAAGACACTGAATTGTGAACGGACTTTAATGTTGCGTGATTCGAATTAGGTACTTTTCACGAATGGCTAGAAAGTTAAAACGACTATGAAAACAAATTTTTATATACATACAGCATGTGACTCCTACGTATAATATGGGGGATAAAAGCTTTTATAGTGCTAATTGTAGGTAAAGCAACAAGATTCGTTACTGAAAAACGGATGTGATAAGTATATCCGCTCTTCAACATTCATTGGTTATTTAGCGTTGCACACTAATTAATGCTTTGACGCTGATGATTTACACAAAATCAATCAATGTTGATCATCTATTTTTTTTTAATTAATTAACTGCGTTATATCAAAATCTATACATATCTTGTAGTTGATCACGGTGTGTCGTATTCCACTACAATCGAGATTACATTGTATTAATCTGATCTCTCTTGCATGATAGTTTATTTTTTCACTTTTAAACAAACTTTGTATAACAGTGGAAAGGTATTCAATATCTATTTATAAATCATATCATCTTATTTTTTACTAGGAACTGACTTAGTTTTTGGTATTGTACTTTGAACATGAGCGTATTTTGGATTTTTTTTCACACCAGGAAGCGTACTGAATAGAGATGGTGACGTATTACTAGAAAATGATGAAAAAGCTGATGAAACTAATGAGTTTTCTCTTTTGTCTTTTGGCTCATTAGGTGATATTTCCCTTCTCTTAGAGCTCGGCTGTAGAGATGATGTAGATGTTAATTTTTTATTGGAAGCAGATCCTCGAGTATTTCCCGAAGAAGACTTTGAAGACGTTGGTGTTATCGGTGCACTCATGGTCATCGATCTTCGAATTTTTGGACGGGGTATAGATCGCACCACGTTTGAAACTCGAGATAGCCCAGGGATGTGTCCAATGGCAGATAATCGCCGGATAGGCCTTATAGTCTCTTCGAATGTCTATAGTTTTTACAAATAACAGGAAAAGGAATAAAATGATTTTCCGTCTATAGGCAACCACAAGATCAAATACATTTTTTAAATCATCCTTATAGACATGCTGTATAGTGTAAAATCTACCTGAACTTGAAGCTTACGTTGCGGTCAGAATATAGAACTATTAATAAAAAATATTTAAATATAGAGTCAAATACCTTTAAAGTATTCGACTCGCTACTACTTGTCATACTGTCACCGTGAAGTAACGATATGGTATTCGAAGCGAGATTTTTGATCTCATATAGATTTTGTAAAACGTCTTTATTGTCCATGAAAGGTTCTCGTAATTTCCAGTCATAAGTGATTCTATTATCCATTGTGAATGTGTCTGATCTTTGCAACGCATCAGAATTAACAGCAGGACTCGATCGTGAAATAAACTATAAAAAGAAAATTTTCAATTATTTAAACTCGTTCGATTTTTTATTTCTGTTATATACCTTCTTCTCACTGGACTTTGTATTGGCGTCTTCAGTGCCTACATCCGTTTGTGTTTCACTCTTTAGTGTCAATGGACCAGGATCAGGAAGATCATGAGAGTCGCCTTTACTTGTAGATGCAGTCAGTGTATCCAATGATCTATACCTTAAAGAATTCCATAAAAAATTTAAATAAAAAAATTTCTTTTATGTAATTTGTATTCTCTCAATTATAAATTTGATACTCTAACCTGCTAGGCATTTTTCTACCGTTATCGGGAGAAGCTGGAAACATTTTCGGTATGTCCGGTGCATCTGGAGTTGTAACAATTATTCCAATTGCAGGTGTTCTCATTATTGAATTTTCAAGCTCTCCCTTTACCAATTGAATAATTGCATTTAATAACTCCTTTATTGCAATTGAAACATCATCCTGTATTTCATGAAATGACTTGTTATTCGTAATTTCATTCTGTAAAAGATATATATTTTTTAAGCATAAGAAAAATATTTAAATAATATTCAATAAGTATTCAAGTGTAAAAATTCATCTTATTAATACATAATGATTATATATGTTAAATTCAAACAGTTTTATTCACCTGAATTTCTTCGCCATATTTTAAATCCGATGGCGAATACATTTGTATCATTCCACTTATAAAATGATCGCCATTAGAATCTACCATTTTCTTTTTTAAATTATTATTATCTACTTGAAAATTGTAACCAATTTTAAAAAGAAGTCTTTCTAACTCGATCTGATTGACGTCTTCTAGCTAAGAAAATTTGATTAAAATAATTTTATGAAATATTGCATCGAAGATTACTGCACGGAAAATAGAAAAAAAAATATAAATCTCACGTCCTTTGGAGTCTCTCTTGAGGCCCAGAGAAAAACCCAATCAAGAAATTCCTTCTTAAATTTCGCACTATTCATCCTTATTCTTCTTTAGTATTCACGTGTAATGTTATATCGCTATTAGAACAGCTTTCTACGTTCTGATCAGTGTAATTGAACATCGAAAATTCACCGTACGACCTTAAGTGTTTACATTTTTTTTACACTACGTATATAATGATTGGAAAAGATCATCAACACTTTCATTTGCAAATGGAAAATAGCTATTATTTAAAAAAAATTTAAATAGCTTAGCAATCAGGACAGAATGTGCTACTTGCATTTCAAAAAAGTAATCTTTGAATTCATTTAGAATTTAAGTATCAAAAAGACGGTATTAATCAAACTATCGGAGTTAGAAATTTCTGAAATATTCCTATAAAGTGCGGGAACTCAAACCCTCTGTGATTGGTTGTAAGCTTTGAATCCATTTATTGTTAAGGTGTATATTCACTGAGCGAACAAACATTATTCATTAAATTCGGTTGAATATTTGTTCGTTGTTTTATTTGGTTTACTGTTTGCGCTCGGTAGTAATATGAATTTTAAACGTTTTAAACTTGTTAGCAAAACTCACTGAATCCATCACTTGTTCGAAAACATGAAGATCTCGCATGACCATAGCAACGACAGTTAGCTGCGATTTTTTATCCGATCCGTAGAAACGGTAGTCGTGGTAACACATTTTCAGTGTTACAAGAAAAATTTGTAATAATGAGCAGATACTTTTCATTAACAAAAGATCATCCAGGCATAGCTGTTGTGATAATAAAAAAACAATGGTTGCCAAAAAGTCCTAAATATTGTTTTTTCGTGAAGAAACGATCGACGTTTCACGGTAAGTAACCTACAGAGGGTTAATCGGTTACATTAAAATTTCTCCATAATCCAGTAAACATACAATTTCTTATTTAATTACAATAAATAGGTATAAGAGATACAACAAAGCTGTTAATTTAAAGACAACGGGGTACATCTGTATCCTCACAGGCTAATTTTTACCGTAAAAATGGTTTGAATGTTCGCGGGCAACCGAACCTCCAGCACGTCATACATGCTATCATTTATTAAAGATAAAATATCTTAACTAAAGAAGTCACGGTACATAATCTGAAGTACTAGAGTATCACCTATGCAGATTATCATTCTTCTTAATCGTTGCCTCGTAGTTATATTTCAAAAGGCCAAGAAGAACGTCATAATGCAGCTACTCGGGACAGTGCGTGGCTGCCCCTTGATACTAGTTGCGCGCGCACGTCAAACAAAGAGTTCCTTAGAGATGAAAGAACTTTCGATTTCTACGTTAGAATTTCAGTTAAAATTAAGGGGAAGCGTATAGAAAAATTTATCCGAATTCTCGACAGTCTCTTGCGATTTCCAGAAACCCCTGCGGGGTTCTTTGGAGGCGATAATTGCGAGAAGAAAAATGAGTGAGCAGGCGTGGTCGTGGCACGGTTAGTGATGCCGTAGCCAAGGAGACGGTCAGCAGCAGTCAACTGACACTACGTGCAGCCGTCGTCAACAAAATATACCCTTTGGCAGTGTGTTGCTAGTTTCCTCTTTCCGTATTTCCGCGTGGTTTCCCAGGCGACTGTCGAGGATTGGCCCACGGAAAATCCTGGAGACCGGGCGGTCGCCGGGGCCGCGCAAGACCGACCGGGCGTTGAGTATTCTTACTGGCCATTCATGAAGACAGGTGAGGAAAAAGATCCTACAAACGAGTCATGAGCTCTTCTAGGCATGCATTTCCTCATCCTTCTTGTAATAATATTGTATGAATGTGCTCTTCCTGCTTTTAATTTTTTTTTTTTTAAATATCTGGCTTAAGGAATCGGGTTCGTGATTTCGTCTAGAATAGGACGAGATCGTCGATTGACAAACAATCCTTTTTCTGTGCTTGGTATTTATCATAATTTATTATTCAAGTGTTATGCCTGCATCAAAATAATTGTAATGTTATTCTACACATTCGATATTATGACTTTTTATTAGCATGAAGGAAGAACTTTTGTTACAACTACTAATATAAAAGTGCAGGTCGAGATGTTCTTGAAACTTCTTTAGCACTTATTCCCAGATGTTTATGGTTATACTGCATAGAGTATATGCACAAAATTCTTAAGTTTTTTAAGATTTATATTATAGTTAGGATTTCTAAATAAAATTGAACAACTTGCAAAATACTTTTTCAAATAGGAATTCATCTATTGCGTGAAGACTTGCATAGCTGTAATATTCTTGTCTCCGCATAAGTTTCACAAATGAAATATGTTGATGGTTTAAAAAATATATATCAATTTCTAATGGTGAATGTTATGTTTAATTGAAACATTATAGTATACTCATGTGCTCCTTTATTTTTCAAATATTAACCTTGTTAAGGATTACGCCGAGTACGGTCTGGGTAAATACTACTGAAGTACTGTAAAATAGAATCGCAGGGGTCTTAGGGTACAAATCTATTGTTGTTAGAAGTGAATTAGAATTATCCCAATCAACTTGATTTTGAAGTTACTAACTGAATATTACAATCCTGTAAAGAACAAATTTTGTCAGTTCTATCATTGTTATTTGCAATTTTCTTGTAATACAGAATATTAGGGGTTCACCTTGAGGATGACAATATTCAATTATATTTGGCTATCGTTAAACGTTAAATGTAACCCAGTGTATGCACAATGCATCCCCTATTATTATTACGCACAACTGAATTCATTCTATCATGTCACACAAATCTTTATTATAAATCCAGCTAATATATGGAAGCCTTGAAAATTTCTTTTGAACATACAGCATTGAAATGAAAAGTATACTTCCTATTGAACGCTTACCTTCGATGTCGCTTTCGTATTATTTCTTTCATATTGAAACCTAAGATTCCGAATTTACGGCATCTTTAAGATAAGAATCTGGACCTTCAGAATATTCTGACAAAAGAAAAAAACGTTTGATACATGCTTTCGGAAGATTTCTCAAAATGATTTCCTTCTTGGACTCTTGCTTTCATGTTTCTGATCTGTAACACGTGTCATGGTTCTCATGCGTCACGTCCTTTTATTTGTATCTTATAGGCATCTTTTGAGATTACTAAGAATTTACAAAAAGCCTATAGTCACCAAACTTGCTCATCTTTTATATCTTTGCTCTTTGAAGTCATTTTCTCGTAATATAGAACGGTCAATAACCAAGTTGAATAATCTGATATAAAAATTGAAGTAAGTGAATTCACACGTTCTGCTGCAATTTAATATAGCATTCGTAATCATTCAAGTATGTGAATTGCAATAATGAAATGCTCTAAGCTTTTGCAATAAAGATTTTAGCTAGAATAGATGTTATACACGCTTATAATTGCGATTAAAATATAATACTTGTGCAGCCATGCCAAATATCCTTTTTGCTTTGACCATGCAATATCATGGATTAAACTTTATGGAATATTCGTCGAATGGCAGGAGGTGGTGGGCGGGGGGTGAAGGCACGTGCGTACCTTGAACACAAGGAAAAAGAATGGTAACAGGGTGCATGAGGATATCGCATACTGTAGCCTGACACAAAGAGGGTAGGGTGAACTCACAAACACCAGCCATGCATAACAGGGGCCAGGTGCACATACAACATGATATGCACCTCAATCCAATAGTCCCTTTTAGTACATCATAGACTTTGTTACGGGCACCTTGCCCGTGCCTTTTAACGAGTTTTGCTGAAAAAAATATTTTTTTCATTTTGTTTTGCTTTTAATTTACTAACTTACCACGTTATAACTTAGAGAATCAAAACTTGCAGATTGTTGGGTAATTATGAATATTAATATGTTAGTAGAAATATGGTGAAGAAAAGCACCGTGTAAGCGTGTAGATTAATATATTATATATGAAAAAGGAGAAATAGTAGGAAGTTTATTATTATAATGATAGAAACTTATGTAGCTTGTATAATTGTTACTTGTGCCGTATATATATATATTTGGAATATACCATAAGAGGGTGCCCTGTATTTTGATACCCATGTTGATGAAACTCAAGTAGCATATCGTGCCCTGTGGCAAAATGTACAAGATTTGTACAGGGGTGGAAACAACATTTGATGCTTTCATGGTTTATAGTACCCAATTACATACTATAATGTTAGTCGATATATCACAGTTCTGCCTGTATCAAATTTTATTTAGAAAAAATCTTTAATTAGGTGTTTGTTTCAATTTTCTTTTATTTTGTGATTATTGCTCCAAAATGCAGATTATTGTTCCACAATCAAGAAAGGTATTAAAGTTGCTCTCTTATAAACCAAGATTCTCTTGGTATATCTAGCCTTATTACAGGTGTTTCACGTTACCTGGGCAACCCCCTCAAGTCAAAAACTTCTTTCAAGCCAGTTCTGAGATTTAACACATAATAAGCAAATAATGTATTGTCATAAAAGTTGAATATAATTAACAGTGACATCTTACATAATATTAGTAATTATTTCTGCTTTCATATAATAGCGTAGCGTTCATCAATTTGATTTTCGAAGGTAACTTGAAAAAGGGCTCGAGCCGAGTCGCAATTTTCCTTAAGAAAACCGACGATCCCGCTTAAAGTCAAAAACAACCTTTGCGCGCGTATCGACTTTTGATTGGTCGGGTTAAACTAAGATGGCGCGTAAGCACTGTACTTCAATATCCGTTACCTGGACTAGTGCAATTTGTTCATAAGTTGTATAAAATCTTTTAGGTTATCCTTATAATTGTCTTCTTAAATCCCCTGCTTCAAACACAAAGAGTTTCGCCCGAATTGGGGATCACGTTCAATCTATTTTCTCTGTTGATTGTATAGATCATGTCGCGTGACAGGTGCTCACTGTTTTCATCTGGTACCTTCAAAGTTTCAAAGCTTATTGAAGCTTATTGGGAACCCCAGCAATGTCGAGAGGGTCAGCAGTCTCTATAATACCCTCTAATTGCTCTTACGATGTAACCTGTTTCACCTATAGCCTTATCCCTGTGCCTAGTCAGGCGTATGTTTCATTCTAGTTCCCCCTATCTTAACCCTCTACGCGTTGGTACCTGTCACCCCAAGAGATACATGAAACTAATACACTGAAGGGCTCGGATTATTATGGAAAGTGACGTTCATTGTTCACTGCAAGTTTCAGGGCTTCTCTTTGATTCGCAGATTATTAAATGTTACGTTTCGCGCACCTGCGAGAGGACGTACACGCTCCAGAATGGTTGATTTTTCTGACATGGGGTTTGACACAGGTCTCAAATTATTCTAATTTACTTCGCTGTTACTGCTATTATCAATCTCTTTGCACTGTTTCTTTGTTTTCGCATAGCACATGTAGTTGGATATTGTTTTTACTGCTTATTGCTTGTTTTCAGTTTATTCCTTTTGCCAGAGTTACTTTTATTCCTTCTGCTAGGCTTATTGGTGTAATCCTGATTGCATTCACAGGATGTCTACAATTAGCAAAATAAATATTTATTCATTAAGACTTGGTGATCAGGCAGATGAAGATATTAATAGAAGTTGAAGAAAAAGTGTGAATTTACTTAAAAATACAAATATTTTATTGCTACAAATTGCATGAAAGGAATTACATGAATATATGCTTTATTTCTTGTTATTGTATGTGAAAAGATGTCAGGAGGGGAAGTGTTCATTTAATAGATAAGAAATATGCTTTGTAGACTGATGCATGACAGAAAAACTTTAATAAATTACAATCAATCTGACGGAGGGTGCCATTGATTCACGATGATGATAATTTTAATCGGAAGCTTCTCAGCTTTGTAATATATCTGGGCAACTGGGAAGACATTATAGACATTTAGTCGTATAACACAGGTATTGTGCCTGTATTTGTGCTTCAGAGTCATCCCTCCAAAAGAAAGGAGGTGGTGGTGGAGATACAGTAAGTGTGGAGAGAGACGAGGGAGTTATCACCATGACTACCACTGGAGCCCAGTATACTCTCACAGCATCCGCTGGAACTACCAATGGCAGGGGTAGTTCCGGCACAGTGGGGGCTGATGTCAAACCAAACGTCGTTGTCGTGACTACCTCTAGCTCCAGTGGCAGTGGTAGTGCTGCACAGAGTCAGTCCACAAGAGGTCAACAACTTATCACTGTGGTCACAAGTACTGACCCTTCAAGTCCAAACAACCTTCAACCCATTCAGGTGAGTACTAAAGCCATAAGCAATGGTTTATCTTTGTCAGTTTCTAACGCGTTCTTGAACCTTTTAGTTCAAGAAAGGTTCTTTAGATTATGAACCAATGTGATATTGTGAGTGAACTACTCAACCTCTTTGACATTGTATTCTTTCAAGTTCAACTTTAAGATTTTCATTTCTAAATTCTGAGCAGGCAGTTTTTGAAACTTGTATTTATATGTGTGATCCTGATAAATTCTGCCATTTTACACTTGAAATTATTATTTTGTTGCTTTAAATAATCTTGTGCTAATTTGAAGAGTTTTTTGGTGCAAGAAACTTCAACTGTTACACATCTTTTAAAGGCACACAAAGGATTCGTTCGATGTTGATAACGTATTACATATTGTTGCACATAAATAAAAATTGAGATATGAATATAAAATCAATATTGGTTGTGGATATCCTCATATCTAACACAGGCTGGGATCTGGGGCTGTTGTGTGACTTACCTGATAACATGCACAAGCCATCTGCTTCCTTCTAGCTTGATAAGTGCAACTAATATAAATATTTATTAAACTTTAACACGTTACGCGTACAGATTAGTATGGTTTTGTTATAAAATTTCTTGTTTAATAGTGACGACCAATAATGTATTCACACGAATTAAGCTCGCAAATAATGACTTATGCTCCAGAAAGCATGTTCACAACTTTTAACATCTACATCTCATTTTTTTGTTCTATTTGGTCTCTTAATCTTACGCGTCTACCAATAGAAGCAGCGTAGTCATTATGAATTTCCTACGCGACTACTACTTTATACGTACGTTATTATCGCAATGTTAATATTTGTTTAAATTGTAGTGAAACAACTTCTCTCTTTATTAATCTACAGGGTTTCCTAAAATTATAAATATTTAAAACACGCAGAGCGTTTACCGAGGCAGGCTATATTTAGAAAGTTTCCAATTACAGACGTAGTATAATGTTTCTAAGATAATTGATAACATAATTTGAACAAATTAAATGATTACTCTAACTAAGAGTTAATATAAAACAGTGTTCACTTCTTTTATCAGTTCCTGAAATATTTTTAGTCGTAATTCAAATGCTTCTGCTGCTGAGAATTTATAAATTTTCATTGTACGCCGTTCAGGTATCTTAAAATTACTCTTAAAATATTCAGGTCTTGTGGGTACAAATATAAAAGGTTTTTTAAAGTTATTCTTCAACTAAATCCTTGGATTCCTGCAGTTTTCTATTCTTTATTTTCATAATTGATAAATGCAATCAAATTGTGGTCATGAGAACACGCATACTATAAATAATTATTTAGTTATTGGTTCAGGATCCGCTTGAAACAGCTGCAGATTCTTCAAACGGCTCGTCAGGTACCCCCGCGCATGTCACGGCCCAAGTCGTAGTTAATACTACTCATACGGCCCAGCACACGCTCGTCGACTCCGACGTCGCCTCCACGTCTGCCGGAACTATCGTCAGCGGATCACCGCACTACATAACTGTTACAGGTAAATAGAAAATGTTTTATTCAATTTGTAAGGAACAAACGTAAAGTGGTATACAATTGTAATCTACAGTTTATAGTTTATCTACAGTAAAGTTTATTGTTGGTAAAGATTAGGATTCTCGTGAGAGAATGTACTTTATCGTGCACTGCCAGTCATTTATTTCTGTAGGGATGATCTTTATGAAACTTTCTAATTGCATAATATTGTCTAAAGAGCATTGATCCCAGGTACTCATTCTAAACCTGTACTAGTATTTGAGTAGAATCTTGGCCCTTTCCATGCTGCTCAAAAACATGCACCTCTGTACTTCTACATTGACCACACTAGGCACCAGTGATTCACCGTCGTATGCATCCCTCACAACGGCTGTAGGTGAGGGCAGTTAACAATCAGCATGCACTTTTAACCAGTCTTTCTTGTCTACCTTAACTTGTGTTTGTCATAATTTAAGCCTGGGTAAAGGCAGCGTTGCACTGTAAAGTATATTAATAATTCTAGTTCTTACAGAAGGCTATAGTATTAATTAGTGCCTGACAAAGTAACAGATCGCATCTGCTTCTCTTATTGTTAACGTTTACCTTGGTTTATCGTCATAGAGAAAAATTACCTGATTACCACTTGTTATTCACACATTCTCACAGGGTAGTAAGGACACTCGCTCCTATCTATCCTTGCACTGCAAAATGCTTTATATGTACTTAGATCTTCGTTACCTGAGATTACAACTCATATTTATCTGTTTCAGTGTCAGGCGAAGCCGAGGCAGTGGGTTCCGAATCAGTTTCTCATCCAACTTATGTCCAGTATGTCGAGGGGGATACTTCAACGTATATACCGGCAAATGGACAGATGTAAGTTTATATTTTATTTTATCTGACAGAAAACAACAGTTAGCACATGGTATATACACTGTCAAGTTTCTGAAAGATACTTATGCCATATCACAGCTTTAATTAAAATTTGTTCACTTATCTGTAAAAGAAAACCTGTGCAAGGCGAGATGTGTCTGTATGTCTTTAGGCTATAGTATTTTCTTTTTTTTTTTAATAGGACATATCCTGTTTATGCTGTCGGCGAGGCGGGAGCAATGTATACTCCCGCCTCGAGTCAGTATTATACACCGGCTTCTACTCCAGTCACGTATGCCCAGGTGATTATCGTTTAATTTACCTATTATTTATAATCAAGGAGTCTCGTGTATGCTAATGGCATAATGAAGATTTTACCGCGATAATCATCTGGTAAATATTTATTTAGGTCACTGGGCAAGGCTCGAATACCACAACCGGACAACTTCTCTCTCAGGGCAACGGCACCTATTTAATTCAACAAAGTGTTGTTGATGGAGATCCAACAACACACGCACTTATATCAGCTGCTGCTGCCGCACGTACGAGTCCGCAGACTGAGAGTGCGGTAAGATAAGAACTGAGGAGAACTATAGGATTTTTTTTTTTTTTTTCTTTTTCTAACAATGCTAGTTACTTCGGATGATATTGATTTGAAAGAAAGTTATTGGTACCCTTTGAACTGTCAATGTCTCTTCAGTAGTCATAGCCTATGTTGAGATACATTCTGCTAAAGTATCCAGAAAAGGTAAATTTCCCTTGTGCTGTTTTGAAAACTTTCTCTTATAATATGCTAGAAAATCCGTGTGACGATTTCGTTTTTTCTTTTTTTTTTTTCCATGCATTATTGCCAATTTGAATGCAACTCGAGAGAGACTGCTTTATAACAATGCAATATCGGAGTCTGCGTTTCTTAGACACGAGAGAGCATTATTTACAATTTAATTACTGGATTATTTATCTCTTGACTAATCAGACATTACCCCAGGCACGTCAATGACGTTGTGAAACAATCAATTTCCTTCTCATATGACTATTGGATTCCCTTGATAAATTCTTTATCGTACATTCTTAATTTGTCATATCATAGCAGTCTTAGCAAGATCCATTTGGCTTTTAAATACAATGTCGCACTTGGCTTTTAACTACAGATGACAGCTCAAACGTTTTTTCCCCAAATGCATCAAAACAGATTATCTGACTTATGTCAGTATGCACTGTTAATCAAACTCCTTGTGCAGATCAAGGGAAACGTTTGAGTCAAGTCACCAGGTAGTAAGAGTTCAAAGGCCACCGTAATTCGTGGCATGTCATAGCTTTTTGGGAGCTATCCTGCATTCAGCAAGGTTATCCCCGGTCAGCCATTCTCATTGTGTTGTCATTGCCTGTTAAAATCTGTATTCCCTACTGCGAGAAACGAATATGGGATCATTCAATTGAATCAGCAGAATGGCTAATCCGGAGAATAAGCTTGCCACTTGTCGATATGGGGATTAACCAGGAACCGGTACAACGGGTTGTTTGATAGGAGGCTGTGGTTAGCGGTGGTGGCGGGACATACTTGATCGGCGGTAATTCGGGCGGCACTGCGGTCAGCGTGGAAGAGGCTGCTGCCGCCGCAGCCAACATGACGCATGCCACTAGAGTCTCCCAGGCCACCGTAAGCCATATCGACTCCCCATTTGTTAGCTACTTTCTTATACTAATCAGTGTTATTTGTGTCTGCATGTAGTGTGTCGTTGTGAACCATAGTACAAGCGAGAGGAGTTCACTCGCAGGAACTTACTCGTTTCTTTTAAAAAATAATTTTAAAGGCATATCACAGTCGATTTTCTCTAATTCATCAATTTGAAACGTTATTGTAATACAATTCTCCCACGAGTGAACTTTGTGCATTGTTATGTTTCTATTGTATGAATTATTTTCCGTGCGACAAAAAAAGACATGAATGTTAACTTGGGAATTTTTTTGAGGTGATACGACGAGAAAAATTTTTAAACCGTACTATCAGGATCCACATTTATATTGTATTTGTGGATTCTGTATTTTATTGCTTCTCTATTTTATTTAAATTTAGCTGAGGTGGTTTAATTTTGTTTCATGTGTAATACAATTTTCTTAGCCGTATCTTCCTTGTAAAAGCTTCTTTTCATGTCTGATAGTGGTTACAATTCTTTGGTCTACGCAATGGGATTGCGTGAATTGTACTTAGTATGAGTTGTTATCGTTTTTAATAAAAGAATCTCTTTCAAAGGAAGATATAAAGATAGGGGCTTATCCTTTGATGTTCTCTCTCTTCTGGTGCGTGGGTAACATGTGACTTGCTTAAATCCAGTAAAAGGATTGGATTTAAATTTATCTTGAAGAAAAGCTTCTTGAAGCCAGTATATAAATGTTTTAAATGTTATTCATAAATAGTTCACGATAATCACAAGGAATTTATTTAAATATTTACTAATAACGATAGTGTTTATTGTCGCACTTCTATATTACAAGCTGGACCAATACATTTAGTGTCTTTCAGTATAGTGAAGTCCCTTTTGATAAAGTACGTAGCGGCACTTCGAATACAGCACCACAATTTTTTTCATTCACGAAGCACGATTATTGTCTTTATCCGAATTAACCAGACAGTGATTAATGCGAATTCTATGACTGAAACAGGTGCAGTGGCTTCTTGAGAACTACGAGACTGCTGACGGTGTTTCCTTGCCTAGATCCACTTTGTACAATCACTACCTCCGTCATTGTTCTGACAACAAGCTGGATCCCGTGAATGCTGCAAGCTTTGGAAAGTTAATTCGTTCCGTATTCCTTGGACTGAGAACAAGACGTCTTGGAACACGGTAAGTTTTCAGAAACTGTATTACAATAGTTACGGATATCAATAATGTATCTTAAGTCATACTAATTATCATCATCTCTGTGATACATTTTTTAAGGGGTAATTCCAAATATCATTATTACGGGATTCGCGTCAAGCCAAGCTCCCCGTTAATTATGCTGAACGAGGATGGAACATCTAGACAGCAACCTACGACAAATGCTCAGACGAAACGATTTAAATTCGTTAATCAAAAGCAGGAATCAACATATGACAGCAACGCACACTCAAATACAAATATTTCTTCCAACACATCACCACCGCAGTATCATCAGTACCTTGGAGAGGCGAGTGGAGCTATTCCTGAATTTCCTGAAATTGTCGTTGGACATGGTTCATCTCTACCCGAGGATTGTACTTTGGAGGACATAGACACATTCCGCAGCATATACAGGGAGCACTGCGAGGCCTTTTTGGATGCTGTGCTCAACTTTGAATTTGCCACAGTGGAGAGTCTCTGGCGGGAATTTTGGCGCAGCCAAGACAACAATAATGGTGATGAGTGCGAGGAGGAGAAATATTTATCAAAGTACGTTCATCCATTAAATGTTGCAGTACCGTGGAGATTTTTACGTGAACTACTTTAGGAATTTATAGAACATTTATTCACTGCTTAGGACAAAACTTTATCAGATGTGCAAGTGTTCTGAGGTTCAGGACTTCATCAGAAGGGTTGATTACACGTTCTATCAAAATCTTGTTGAAGTACTCATGCCTGACGTACTACGACCTATTCCAAGTAAGATAAAATTTGTTCATAATTTTCATTCTATACTATTTGAAGATCCTGAGGTGACGGTGAATAATTTTCTTACTGTCCTTCACTAAGGCTCGCTGACACAGTCTATTAGAAATTTTGCCAAGGGTCTTGAGTCGTGGCTGACATCTGCCATGAATGACTGTCCTGAGGAAATGATGCAGATCAAGGTATATTAGCAGATCATATTGGTTCGAAAATTTTGCCAGTGTCATGAAAGATTAAATTAATTTTTGTTATTTTTTCTTTTCAGTTGACTGCTGTGTCGGCCTTTGCTCAAACTTTAAGACGATACACATCATTGAATCATCTGGCGCAGGCAGCACGAGCTGTGCTTCAGAATTCTAGTCAAATTAATCAAATGCTAGCGGACCTGAATCGTGTTGATTTTCACAATGTACAGGAACAGGTACCTATCACGCATAGCTATGATTTTACCGCAATAAGAATTAAAGTAAATTCATTTTTATTTTTCTATTTAATTCCTCTAGGCATCTTGGGTTTGCCAGTGCGATTACGCAGTTGTGCAACGTTTAGAGGCTGACTTCAAGGTCACTTTACAACAACAAAATTCCTTAGAACAATGGGCTGTCTGGTTGAAGGGTGTAGTGACTCAAGTGCTTAAACCATACGAAGGAAAACCTACATTTGCAAAAGCTGCACGACAATTTCTGCTCAAATGGTCCTTTTACAGGTATACAAAAATGGATCGTAACTGTAATTTGCGCTCTATGTGATCCATTACTTTGTAATTAATATTTTGGCCAATTTGTAGAAGAGAGTCTTTTATTTTTTTTGTATTTTTAGCTCCATGGTTATTCGTGACCTGACACTGAGAAGTGCTGCTAGTTTCGGATCTTTTCATCTGATTCGGTTGCTCTACGATGAATACATGTTCTATTTGATTGAACATCAGGTCGCCATTGCCACTGGAACAACACCGATCGCGGTAATGGGTGATGTAAGTAAAAACATTAATTCGCAAAAATTAAACTCCCATACGTACAAATTCATTCATCGTTCAATTCATTCAGGTAGTAATTTTTTTTTTTGTATCCTTTGCAGAAAAGCCAGAATTGCTCATTGGTCAATACTTTCGGAACTACGTCTAACGGAGGTAAATAAATATACATTCTTTATATCTCAATCTTTTTTTATTATAATCTCTGTGCTCTTGTAAACACATGTGCGTATATATCTTTCCAACGAGGATCAATTGAATTTTTGCAGATACGTCAAATAGCAGTCAATCTAAGCGCATGAAACTAAGCTAACTGCGTGCCTGCGCGCTGTAGACTGTGAGTAAACGAAAGAGAAAGAGAGAAGGATAAAAGAAGAAACGAAAGTGAACGAATAATACGCGAATTGAATGATATAAGTAAAACTAGCCCGAAAACATACAGGCCTACTGCATACAAGCTAGTCCCATAAATTATTATTTTATATAATTACAAAGTAAAAGAAAAATGATAACTTATCGTAAACGATAGCTACGAAGATTTTTACACAACGCCCACGACGAATACAATTTAAATAAGTTTTGTGTGATATAAGGTAATAGGATATACATTGCAAAGCCTTCTCATATATTAAATACAACGCGAGGTTCGAGGTTATCTCTTGCGTCAAAATATAAGCGAATTAGTATACCACATCTAGTCGGAATGTCTTTGGTAAATGTATTGGGACCATGAAAAGATTCATGCTCTCTCTCAGTTAAGCGCCATAAATGAAGAAAATCTTTTAGTCCGTCCTTTTTCTCTCTTTTAATTTTTCCTTTTCCATCGTGTTTCTCTAAGCAGCTGTTACTTTTCCATCCCATTGCGCAGTGCCGGCACAAGCATATTACTGTACAGAGATTCGAGGAGAACGTGCAATTAATTATCCTGATATCGCATTCTTACACAAAATTGCAAACGCAGAGATAGATGTAAATGAGTGACGTGCCACGATGGAAAATGGGGAGAGAAGGGCACGAGTTTGAATTTTGACAGTGTGTAGCAACAAAGATTAATAAAAGAGAGGAGAAAGTTTAAGACGTTGAAAAAAAAAGAACAGTGAGAAAAATTGGTACAACGGTATTCAGTCGAGTAATTTTTCCATGTCTTCCAGCTTTTCTTTCCTCTCTTTACTAATGATCAATATCGTCGGCACAAACTTCCCTTTAAGGTTCACGAAATCCGCCCTTATATAAACGGTTACTGTCAGATATTCCTATTCAAGCAGAAGCGAATCTAGCCTAGTTCGTAACGCTAATGTAGACGTATATACGAAACTTTAGGTAGATTCCAATTATTCATATTTTTTATCGCAGTCATACGAGGATACATCGAGCTAGACATGATTATTTTTTGTTTCTTTTCTTTTATTAAGAAATTATAGAATCAAAGAGAAACGAATGACATAGCTTATATGGCGCGCGCGCGCACGTCTCTTTATGACGACATACGAATCGTGGTAATAGAAGCTACGTGCTGCGTTCTATTGTTAAGCCATTAAGAGGCGTGTTTGAGCAATTTGCTTTTTTTGTAAATAATCAATTTATCTTCGACAGGCAGTAAAAGCGCACGATTTTTTGAAGTTTAAGGGTTATTAATAGGTCATAACATGTCGCGAGGGTCACGAGTGTCCGCGAACGGCGAATATATACTTTATTTTGCTTATATATACAACACACATAACATATATACATTGTTAAATTACGCATGCGTTATCGATATTATTATTTGCATTGTGCCGCGGTCGCTCGTTTTTATGGTTTTTATGTTGCGTTAAATTTGTTATTTCCTCAACAAATTGATTTTTTCGAACAATCGTCACCCCGATGCGACATTACTTAATACGTGTGGCGGCGATACGTGCTCTTCGTCGAATTTCGAACTTTCACGGGGATTCGTGTGATTCCTTTGTAACATAGATTGTTATAATTTAATTCGTATACTGGACAAATTAAATGTTGTATTCTTTTTGTTCGACGCTCTTTGTATTATTGAATTGTCTTTATAAGATGACTGCGCGCGACCATAACTTATGGGTTACGCTAAAGTGAACAAGAAAGAAAGAAGAGTATCGAGACTGTCGCGTGGCGTCATTAGTCCTTTATGTATTTCTCGATTATATTCAACGGGCGGGTAGACAATGCGTGGTTTTTCTTTCTCATTTTCTTTTCTCTTATTCTACAGTTGTGAGATATTGGATATTGCATTATTACTACAGACGGGCGATACCAAGTGTCCTCGTATACAAACTGTTGTTTAATTTTCGTCCTTTTTATTTTTCTCTACACTTATTCACAATTCCAAACGGCCTTAAACACATCGATACTTATTGCGACTGTATCCAAATCATCGAAAACCGCTTAAGCTGCCAATCGAATTGGTAAATACGAATTGTATACAACATATGGATTTAAAAGAGTAAGAGCCGTGTGCGAAAAACAGAGAAAGAGAATGTGAGTGAGAGTGAAAGACAAAGAAAAATTGAAAAATCCTAATTCGGAAATATATCATGGTTCTATCGTGGCTCATTGTTTTTGGAATTGAGGTACAGGGCAGTTTAATGCACGACAATGTATTGTTCGTCGGTTACGTATTATTATTATTATCATTACTATTATATTATTATCTAGTTTTTTAATATTCGTCTCATCTGCTCAGCGAGTTACCATACAGTTAGCGACTGCTACTTACGAAGATTACGTCAGGTACAGGGTAAGCGATGAAACCATAGCGGGATTGTAATTAATTCAATGTAATATCCTTGTAAGATCGGTGCTCGCTAGTCTCATCTCTGTTTTCTGTAAAATGCCTTTACGCGTGATCTTAGATCGTTAGCGTTTATCTGCGATTAAGGTAATTCGAGTGCGCGTACTCTATTTTTAAGCTCAGAAAGTACACATATACGTTCTTCGAAGCTGTTCTTTTCTTTTGGAACTTGTGCGCCGCACGTAGCGAACTCGGTGCTTGGTATGTGATCCGAAATCGTACATTCCTGATTTATCAACGAGACAGACTGAGAAACTTTGGCATTACTGTTAGAAAGAGGAAACAAAGATGTCGGAGGAAATGTTACAAAATGTTTTTTTTTTTTCGTTCTTGATTCTCTACACGTGACGCTCTTTGTGGGGTATCTTTGTTGCGTAGCTTTTAAGAGACAGGCATTGATCCGCGGACCGTGATTAATTTCGTTTTCTGTTTTCATGGAGAAATATCGAGCGAGGACGCACTGCTGTGTCTCTACAATAATTGTCAGGAAACGTATGAGTGTATACGAATTTTTTTTTTAGAAATTTGTCGCTCAACGAGCACTGTACTCGTAGGATAGACAGGTGCAATTTGAATTGAATAAGTGCGCGAGATGGAAATTGTCAAGAGACGAGGATAAACAAGATATCCTGTTCACTGAATGTTCCTCAATGTGCAGTGTACACTATGATAATTAATGTCGAGTTAGAGTTATTGTAAGAACGTAATTTAGGATTTGAATGATTTCTTGAGAGGGGTATACTTGGTAATCGGGTGAAGAGGAGGCAAAGAAGTGTTTCGATAATAATATCCCTAGGAGAACGTGACTTCAATTGGGACACTTTAACGTTTGGAAATGAATCTCTTTCTTTGCGTTATAATATAGGATAAGGTAGAGGAAGTATAGATTGATACCATTGACAGTTAATGTTACTTGTGGCTTTGTTTTTTTTATTTAATTTATTTACTTGGAGAAATCTCACTGTTGGCTGCAATCCAAACGTTAATACAATCCTATTGGAGTCACGTAACGCGAGTACCGATCCTGGTTCTCGATTATTGCGCCTTGGTATTCGCAACGTGGTTTTACGAATCTAGAATTATGTTTATTGTATTTGTATAGTGGAATCACGTACTACTAGTCAAACTCCATAGGATAAGTTGAAAACAGGGATTGAATAGTACACAGTGCGTAGGGACACGGAGGAGGCTCCCGGAGATAGGCGTATAGCTGTGCACTTTTTGAAAGCAAAGAAGGAGGAAAAGATAGAAAAAAAATATAAAACGGAGAGAAGGGAGGGGAGAACATTTCCATAAATATAATGAGCTTATATGTGTAAAAACTATCGATACCTAAGTGTACCTAATAATAAGTAATCGCTTATTTTACAAATAGATCCCTAAATTATTCTAGGCAACAGGTGTCTGAGAGTTTTAGCGGCAAGCGTATTGGACATGGAAAAGAACGTTTTCATTTGTTATTGTCGATTATTGTTACTCTTAACAATGACGATCTTTGAGCGTTTGAAAAGTTTTTTTTCTTTCTACATTTGAATTCAAAGAATTGATACTGGTTAATTGCTATAGTTGTTTGCCAGGTGTAAAGGACATGCCAGATATCACTGGTAGGATGGAAATTATTTTGTTTTTGCGGAAATTCTTTTAACTTTTTCATATCCATTACTCTTTGCTTCTGCTCTCTTGAACGTGGTCCGAGGTTTTATATTTTTTCATAATTGTCGAAAGGCATATAAGAATGGATAGGCTATCCGAGTGACAATGGCGAAGAATCAAACATACTGAACAGTCTCCTGTGTTACAGGATAAGCAAAACGGCCTTAAATATTTCCAAATGTAAAAAAGTCTCACTGTCCTCCTTATAGATGCGGGCCATTGAGAACCGTTTGGTCGGAGGCAAATAAGAAAACGATTAGTCCGCTTAAAGAATGATAAGGCAGGAGATAATGGTGAAAAAAGAGGTGTATCGTTTTCCTTACGACGTATAGAAAATATTTTGATACCTCCCAATTTGCACAAACCAAAAAAAAAAATAAATTCATTACTGCTGGAATAAGATTATTTTTATCTAACGCAGCTCAAAGTAACACCTTATTGTATGAATTATGTGAGGTATATGATGCTCTAAGGACTGTGTGAAGTGTGCGAATCACAGAAATTGAATTAAATAATAAATATATGTTTAAAACTCAAAAATTATCTTAACGTCTTTCTTATCATAGTTGTATCCTCGACATTTTTACTTAGTTTAAATGTGGATCCTGTCCTACCAAGGTCCGTCTGTTTCAATTTAAACTGAAACATTTATTGATCCATATTTTACATAATGCTGAGACCATTCTTTTGAATATAAAATTGAAGACTCTGTAGTAATTCAAATAGAATTTAATTTCGGATTTTTCTCGCTGCTTCTGCGATAAACTTGACATTTACAGATGGCGTTTCGTTAGTTGCTTTCACATTTGGAAAATGTGTCTCCGTCATTTGCATTTGTCATAGTTTATCAGTTTCATCTTTACGTAATAATTTTCGGCCGTATTTTTTTTATTTTATATATTAACAAATTACTGGTCATCCTTAATTATTATCACTCTCTTCATCCCATAGAATTTGCATCTGAGTGACTCATCTGGTGGGTAAAAAGATTCTTTAAATAAATCCTTGTTTATCACGTTTTAGGCAATACCATGACCTTTCACATTTTCGGTAATTAAATAAATATGTAGTTTATTGTCGGACTTGGAACGATTTTTAATTTATGCTTTCTTTTACAATTTCATTTAAATACGTGTAACATTATACGTAGGTTATGTCATCAGTTCAATATGGATTGGAGTATGTTTGGATGTCATGACTCACGTTTTTCACTATGTTTCAGTATCAGCATGTCAATGGATCACGAAAAACCTAAAGACGTCCTAACGGGTGATGTAGAAGCCAAGAGAGCAACCTTATCGATAGAAGACAAACATTTCGGTGTAATTAATGAGAAAGGTGACCATAATGTCAATCGTGATTCTGCTGTACACAATGCTACGAAGGCACTGTTAGCTAATGAGTCAGGCGCACAAGCAGGTACTTTTCCTGAACCTAGAAATCATCCTTCTGCTTTAAAGAATCCACAAACCATTGAAAGTGATGAGGATGGTAGTAGCACACAAAAGCGAACTGATTCTCCAGATAGCGAAATAGTGGTCATTGATGACTTAGATGAACGACGTTAGTATCTATATTTTTCTTATGTTTTTTAATTGGTTAAGCATGATATTTTTTAAAAAGAATGAACTTTATTAAAATACATTTCTAATCATGTTTTATAAAAATATTGATTGTATCACTATTGCTACCTTACCAAACGTACTGCTATGCAACAAAGCTTGAATGGCTTCTAAGGGATGCTTGAAGTTCAACTAATTGAATAATGCTAAACTGATGATTTATTATCCACTTTGGAATACAGTTACTAGGCCACTAAACCAGTATTTCTTTTCACGATGCCTGCTCACCATAGAAATAGACGAAGAATTAAAAGAATTCAGGGTGTGTTTACTGTTTGAACTCCAACAAGTTAAATTATTTTGTTAAAAAGCATCTCGTTATTTGACTGTTATAGAAAGCATTGGATCAGGTTTGGATTCAGATATTGAAGATAACATCAGTGACGTAGGTGAACCTCTCAGTGCATCAAGTGTAAAGCAATACGATCCTAGTATTGATGACAAATTACCAGACACGGTTACTTTACTAACTAGCCCTGATGGTGGGAAAGTTTACCTTGTGGGAACTGCACATTTCAGTCTTGAAAGTCAGAATGATGTTTCAAAGGTATATACAAAGTACTTTCATTTGTACATGCATTATTTACATATCGTAACACTGAATAATCTTTACATATCATATAGATTATTCAAGCTGTGCAGCCGCACGTAGTAGTAGTTGAACTGTGCAAATCGAGAGTTCATATTTTACAACTCGATGAACAGACCATACTGGAGGAGGCGCAGAATCTTAATTTTCGTAAGTGCATAGAGATATTCGTTAACTAAACGTTTTTTTTTTTCTATAGAATTCCATAAAAATTCTCTTTAATATTCACAGAAAAAGTTCTCAATACGATTCAGCAGAATGGATTGTATAACGGTCTCATGTATGTTCTTCTGCTTACTGTTTCCGCAAGACTTACGAAAGAATTAGGAATGGCACCAGGTGGTGAATTTCGTACAGCATTTGCCGAGGTATTGAAAAGCATTCATAACACATTACTATTACTCATAGGCTAGGACGTAACACTATGTATAAATATATAAGACACACGAATTCTCAAGTTATACTTTAATATGCCAGGTAAAAAAAATTCCAAACTGCCTGATTCACATGGGTGATCGTTCAATCAGTATAACCATTCAGCGTGCACTGAGTTTCTTATCCTGGCGGCAAACTCTTAAGTTAGTATGGCATTTGCTAACATCACGAGATTGCGTTACCAAGGAAGACGTCGAGCGTTGTAAACGTCGGGACTTCGTCGAGGAGACCCTGGCTGAATTGACCGGAGAGTTCCCAGTACTGGGTGAAGTTTTCGTCAAAGAACGTGACATCTATCTAACGCATTCTCTTCAGCTGGCCTGTCTACCTCAACGTACACCAAACGGATTGACTCCAACTCGAGTCGTAGGTGTCGTCGGCATTGGTCACGCCCCAGGTATTGTACAATACTGGGGAAAGGTGAAGCCGTCGGAGATCGCTCCCATTCTAAGGTACATAACCCTCATTGTAAAATTCTAAAACACCTACTTATCCTACTAACTCTATTAAATATCTCAACAGAATACCACCGCCCTCGCTCTCCAGTAAAATACTGCGACTGACCATCAAGGCATCCTTAGTAGGGGCAGTCATCTACGTAGGTTACAAAATCATTCCACTACCATCCGGAGTAACTTTTCAATCAGTCAAGTCATCGGTCGAGGGACTTTTGAAGGTCAGTGCTACCCGATAGAAAAACACATAATTTTCGTCCTTGGCGCTGCGATAACTGGCCACCGCATTTTTATCAAAGAGGATCCTTTTCTTTTATTTCTCTGCTGCTTAATTCTGAAGTGTCTCGCCAGATATCTCGGCTATTTCGTTGACGCGCAGTCAGGGTAATCATGGAAGCTGTAACTCGCGAAGACGAGTACGAGCACGTGACACCCGACGTAATGTACGTAACGAGTAACATACCAGGACCGGGTATAAATCTTGATGATTTTGAATCAGAATTTAGTTATGGTTGCACCTGTAAGTCAAGCTGTGCGACCTCGTGCTCGTGCACGCGTGGCTTCCCGAACTATACTGACTCTCGTATAAACCAGGACAAACTATCCGGACCTATAGTCGAATGTAACAGTCATTGCAAGTGCGATATCAACTGTGTAAATCGCCTAGTTCAACATGGTCCGCTAGACTGTCTAACAGTGAGAGAAACACAGAGCAAAGGTCTCGGTCTGATTACAGAAAAGATCATCAGGAAAGGACAGTTCATATGCGAATACGCCGGTGAGGTGATAGGTCTCGAGGAGGCCAGACGTCGTGTCGAAATTAATAAGAGGACCAACAGTATGAATTACGTTCTTGTTGTCTCTGAACACATCAGTAGTAACACTATTGTCACCTGCATAGATCCAAAGTATTTCGGTAACATTGGTCGCTATGGCAATCACAGCTGTCAACCAAATTCTATCCTGGTACCTGTCAGGGTCGACGGTGTCATACCGGGACTTTGCCTATTTGCATCCAGGGACATTCAAGCAAATGAAGAAGTAACGTTTGATTATGGAGGAGGAGTAGAAAATTCCGTCCAGGTTCACAGCGATACACCCTGTCTTTGCGGTGCCGACAATTGTTTAAGTTATCTGCCTCATCATCCAATCTAAATATCATTTATGGTTCATGGATATCTAGAAGGTGCAATGAGAAATTAGGAATTTGTTGTATCGCTAATATTGATAATACAATCAATCGATCAATCAATTGATTGATTGATCAAACTCTTACTCTGAATTCTATGCTCTATCGTTTTAAGTTAAAACTTTTTAATGATTCAGTCATTGTATTTATATACTTGTGAAATGTTCAGAGCGCCATTAAAATTTTCTATATGTTCGACACGAATGTTCATTATGGAAATAGGGGATGAAATTGAGACAGGTCAAGGTACTGCTTGACCTATGATCTATGTGTTCCTGAATTGTTTTAATCGTTCCTTTTGTACGTTCGTAGCTGAATGCAAATTAAACTGTGTTCGAACGTGCCTTTTGGCTAAAAATATAATTTCTATTTTTTCTTTTCTTTCTTTTTAATCAGGGACCCTGCGGTAACACGTTTGCGTAATGAATAATAAAAATTACGAAAGTATACACGTGCCAAACGGTTGCACAGCGTGCAGCGAACACTCGATACTCAGTTTTAATCGTCACGTTTTGCAAATGGCTCGATCAATTAACAGTACACAGTTAATACCAATTTATATGTTTTCGCGCTGATATGCTTTTACTTTCACGTTATCAACTAATTAGTACTGGCAATTATCTTCTGAAAGTTCTTGGGACTCCTGTGCTCTTGCGTGCGACCTGAATACCTTTGGTTACTCGATACTTCAATGTATAATTATTTTAATTTAATACCGATTAAACGATAGCATTATTCGTTCCTGAAGGCCCTGAAGTTATTATTTTCACCAGGCGATGCTGCTGCTTTATTACGAGTTGCTTCCTTTAATATTAGTTTAAACATAATATATTCCGCACGTTGGGCTTGAAAGGGAATAATTTTCAATGAAAACAGTAAGAGTAGTTAGTAAATAAAATAATAAAAACAAATTTAAACGATTACCGAATGATATCATTAATTGTGCATAATACGTATAACGTCAAGACGCTTGATGCATGGATTTTCGTATTTTCTAAAGATTTAATTTTAATTTTTTTCCCTAATAATCGCTAATCGCAGTTTCATTTCATCATTAATTCGCAGAAACTGCGATTAGCATATAATTTGATTACGTCAATAACTTGTTAAGATTTAAAAGAAATAGGAAAAATATCTTGTGTCACAAGTGCGAGTCCGAAAGGGTCGCAAAATCCTAGAGAAATCGGACTCTTATATCTGAGTTTTTGTTTTCGTGTTATCACAGTGCTTTTCGTTGAGCAAGTGTTCTCTATTGTCCCTTGTATTTATAAGGAAGATACAAGACACGCGAGGTTCATAATACAACTTGCGACAACACCAATTAGCCGAGGAAACATCTTGTGTAATTTGGAACATAATAACTAAGAGAATATGCTAATTTGTATGTTGTTGATGTTTAAAAGGCATTGCCTGTTGTTATATCGGACACTATAAAATTTTATTGCTTTCTCATTATGCTGTCAATAAATTGCAGAGAATATTTCATCATTTTACATATATGGCTATTAATGACTGTCCGTTACATTATACTCTCTTCGAATAATCTCATGGGGAATATCATAATGTCGAATTACCATCTGCATGATTTAAATTCATTTCGGAGTAGACTACATGCGCTGCTGTCTTTCATACATTAGGAAAATATTTATATGAATGTATCTATTGATAGAATTGAAATTTGTATAATTCTTTCTGGAGTGGATCGTTGAAATTAAATTTTCTGTAAACACTGATTAATCAGTGATTCATTGATACTGCACGACAAGGTTCATATAGGTTTTTCGGAATGCAAAATGGGACGAATAGCAATTTGTAGAAAAATAATGTAAAATGAAATAAATTTTTACAGAAACGGTAAGAGGCCACCTACGCGTAGGATAGGAAGAATCATTTTCTGTGGGCACGTAATTATCAGTGGAATGTCGACGTAAACTGTGATTACTTTTTTTGTGTCTGCAAACAATACAGCCTACATTTCTACTTGGGTATATAGAATATATTTTTGTTAATAGCTATAATTTTTATAATTACTAGTGTAAGAAAAAAGGAAAGGTTCAGTCAGGTGATATTAGGAATATGCATAGATAAGTGTTGTAATCTTTATTATAATTAAAAACGTAATGTATTTTTTAACCAGGATTTTTCAAATTGGCATTGGTTTATCCAAAATTACACCAGTTAACATCAAAACTTTAAAGACTGTCCACATTACAATTCGAATAAATTTAATGTGATTCTTTTAATATGATAAAGCATGTATTATCTACATAAACAGTTTTCATCTAATTTATATATGCATTAATAAGTAACACATGAGATAGATGTTTTTATTTGTTGTATCTTTATTGCGATTTAACGATTCAACATCGCTAGGTGTCATAATGTACAGAAGTCTCAAGCGAATGTTAAGTGAAAATTCTGTTTCCGCTAATCGCAATGTTTAGTACAGGATAACCGTGACTTGAGACTTTATAATGAATAACAAACCTTATGATTATTTTTATTAACGATTCGAGGATAAATTACAATGTTGGGTATGAGTAAAGTACGCTAACTCATTCAATGAAGTCTTGTTTTTAAGTGGATTCTAGTGTGATTGCGTTGCTGTCTCTGATTCATTATTAGATTCGTTGCTGTATTTCCAACGCCACCAGGTGACCTTCATACGGTCCCAAATGTTCTCCCAGGAATCCATTGCTGGCCTCACGTCGAGAAGTGCAAATTTGTATCTTTCGTCAACTTGTCCGCCGTCATAGTAATCAATAACGTATCGCACATTTTTTCCACATCTATCGACGATCCAGTCATGACGATCGAATGGTAATTCGTAACTGTCAGGAAAAATCAAAAGGGGATTATGTTAGGATAAGAATTTTAATATGATTATTGAAGAATATGTAAAAGGTTATATACCCCATCCAGTGACGGATTCGCGCACGTGGAGAATAATCGGAAGCTTTTCCACCAAAACTTTTCAATTTAGGATTTCCGCATTCACGAGCATGAAGTGCTTCCCACTTTAGTACTTCTTGCCATGCTTGCTCGTTGTTGGCATTGTGAATTTTTATAATATCAGCCATGTCCTTCGGTGCAATATCCTCTGTTTTCCAACGCCATCCTTTTCTGAGCATGGCATTCCAAAACATTTGTTGAGATGGATATACCCAGAACTCTCCTTCACCAGTGGCTTTAGGGATAGATGAGACTTGTCTATCTGTTGGCAATGGAAATGGCTGGTCTGGTGCAGGTTGCTGATTTGCTGGTGGCATCTGGAATTCTTGAAAGGTAACTTGACAGTTCTTTGAATAATTAACATTATACTTAAGCAACATACCATATTTAGTGGATTAACATCACTCTGATCATGTTGTACGGGACACTCGCTGGGAAAGCTGGTTGGCTGTTCTGTCATTGGTTTATGCATGGGACATTCTGGTGGTGGTTCACCCTCAAAAGACTTATGTACATAAGACTTTGGATTGGGAAAGTTTTTTTGAGATATCGGTGTAATGACTTCAGCAGCTGATATCGAAGCTGTGGTGAGTGTATTCCCCATACTGGCTTTTTATTGGGTACTGCAAAAATGTGTATATCTAATTAAATTTTTATGTTTATCAAGACTGTTTATACAGATAGATATATTTATAAAATCTGATTAAACAGCAATAAGCAACCCTTGACGTTCTGTTCAGTGCAATCAACTTGATAAATCATACGATTGCGAAACAAACCCTGGTACGAGCAGACGACGGTGGACTTATTATATAGGTTAGGATACACCCTGCTTTTATTTATGAACGTTGCGCTTGGAAATAAGATTGTCACGTTATAAAAATAAGTACGGAGTACATAAAAGTATCTCCAAGAACAATTATTTATAATATAGTAATTGTTTATTCTTTTAACTAATTTATAACGTAAGCCACTCGGCACTTACCAAAGGATGATGTAATTTATCAAGTCGAATCAAAAGGTTACTTTTCGTTTATACTATTTCATACATTACGTTGCATCGAATAAAATCTATGTTAAGAATATATTGCTTCTTGAAGAGATGTATACTTTAAAACTGCATTTTTTTCTTGAGAACTGAAACACCTGAATTCCGAGTTCTCTGGCCAAGTACTATATAGAGCTATCACAGACCCTGATTGGCTAAGCCTGTGACATTGTACAATTTTTACCAATGAAAAGTCTAATTCATCGAGAATCTGTTCCATATTCTCTGCGCACCAAATTTCAAACTAAACACGCAAATAATTGCAGCGAAAACGGTCATGTTTTTTTCACTCTCCCATTCCTTCGATTTTCATACTTCTCAATTAATATCAGTATATATTGTTTGCCGCTATCACACAGTAAGGAAGTAAATAAGAAAGAAATATATATATATATAGCGGATGCATATATTTATAATGAAACAGTTCCTTAAGTAAACAGATACTGGGAAGTTTAGAGTAAATCTCCTGGATGTCAACTCTTGAAGACGTACATCATCAAAATGTTTGCGAAGATGATCGATGAAATCCTGGGGGAATAATATCACGTAAAGATAATAATTTTCACGAGAAAACACACTAAAGTTAAAATAATGATGTATTACTTCTATTGGACCCACGACTCCCTCTAGGCATGATACCCCTCATATAATGAGGCGGGTACCATGTTTCTGGTCCATAAATTGGCGGTGGAGTATAATTCAGATCATACCCTGGATTCCAATGCAAAGGGTAAGTTTCCTATTGATGATAAAGGATAAAATATTAGTAATAATCTAATTGATTAGGCGTTTAAAGGTTTACAATGCATACCTCGTAATTAACCGGTACAAATATAACATTGTACTGTCTATTGTAATGATCCGACGAACTTCTCACGGAATGTCTATCTCTCTCTGTACTCCAGTTTCTCTGTCTCTCTATAAATCTCTCCTGTCTCCCATTTGAAAGATTTCTTGATCTTCCTTGATAAGATCTATAAGATGGCACACTCACTCGCAAAGATCTATACATTTATAAAATTAAAATATTATAAATTGAACGTTCACTTTTTTGATTTACAGTACGAACCTTTGACGATTATCATTGCGAGTTTGCTCATGTTCTGCTGTACGTAATCTTGGCTCTTCTATAGAATGGGAACGATCTCTGGATCTAGATCGTGAAGATTCAGCAGCTGTCGCTGTTTTCTCCAACTCCTTGACACTGTAGGGAATAAAATGTTATTAGAAGAGAGATACTTGAAGGGAACAATTACATATATACACATGCAGAAAACCTACCTTTTCTTTGTATGACTTTCACGACGTGTTGAATTTTCCTGAGGATGATCACTTTCTTCCAGTCTTTATGAAAATATATTAGATTTTGTGTTATGATCATGCAATCACTGTGCAATATACAATTTTTTATTAACAAATGGGGAGGTAATAATGATTGAACATTTATAGACTACTAGGATCGCTATGAATTCAGTAGAATAAGTTCTTTAGACGTTAGACAGAACGAAACATACAGATGCCTACTTGAGTTTTATCTTCAACGCAGAATTTTAGGCGCACGACTTGCGCTTGTAATCATTATCACTGACATGAATTTATCTTCATATGTTGGAGTATCATTTGTGGTCATGGGTATCAAAGAGAGCATACGATTATTGAGATTGGCAAGAATAAACCTGTGAAAATTCCTACAGAGGCTTGTGAGTATTAGCAAAGTTAAAATAATCTGAGGCATAGAAATTAGAAAAGTGAAGTAGTCTTTCGTTTGAAAAATTCACAATCTGCTTAATGTATATATGCAGTCATATTTGCATCATTCAAATATTTTTAACATGTTTGCGATAGATAGACAGGTAAAGTAACTCAGAATATTACTGCAAAGGAATAGCAATAACTTTAATTTTTTATGTTGACATTAATTATAGTCCTCCCTCTGCTTTTTAGTTTTAGGAAATCTGTAGGAAATTATTAGAAGTAAAAGATGGTTTCCTTTGTCATAGTAAAGAAGTTTCGAATGCCTTCAAGAATACTGTTGAAATAAATGTTCAATAGCAATTGTGTTGAGCAGATTTCTGACAAACCTAAAATTATTATCCATCGACACGCGTGAAGGACTGCGTGAATGATTTGTCGCTGAACTTTCAGAGCCTATGATTTTTTGATGGGAGTATGATCTTTGATCTTCCTTAGAAGTACCAGGTACAGCCCTCTGACCTTGATCTTCATTTAATTCAGTCTGGTCAGATTTCCGACTAATTCCTTCTCCTATCATAAACATTAATTTATATTAGTAATGCTCTGGAATAATTCATATAATCAAGTGCTCAAAGAAACTTATAACTGTCAACTTCATTCTAAATTTAAAAGATGGTTACTACGATTATTAAACATAAAAGATTTTTATATATCTTCTAGATGAGAAGACATTTTTGTAAGAATACAAAAAAACGTTTGAGTTTGATAAATCTTCTTTAATTTTATGCTGACGGTTTCATACTGTTTCTTCGCAAGTCTTTACTCGCATTATCTTCACGATGTTAATATTCTGTACTGACAAATCGATTAAGATCAATTGAATCAAATCATGCAGATAAAAGGAGTTAGATGAACTTGGCATTATTGTGGATTTAATATCTTCAGTTACCGCCTTGTTTTACTCTTCAGGTTGTTGCATCTTCCAGATGCACAAAATCTTCCGGTTGAAGTTTGAATAGAGTATTTTGAAAAGAATTTTAATTGTTACAATTATATGAAACTCTATAGGAACTAATGGTATAAATATACAAAGCTGACTATTAGAAGACTTTTTCTTTACAGAAATGTAAATGAAATTGATGATTCAGCAGGATTCAAAACGGTAAAGCGTTTACTTAAATGTTTCGCTTAACATTGCACTTAAAAAGTTTTCTAGTAAGATAATAAATATCAATGCTAAAAATATGCTAATATAGAGAATTATTAAGCTTACAGCCATTGCGTCATACACAAACATCCCATTCCAATAATATAGCTCCATGTGAATTAGGTTTGAAGTGGAATAAAAACTCTTGATCCATAGATATCTTCAATATGACGAAATTGATTCTTCGATAGACGATCCATAGTGGCTGCTCTTCCTTGATCGATGATCATTGTCCATTGTTGTACTATACTTTTTCACAAAACTTGTTTGACTGCAATAAGAATATATATGTTCCACGTGGAAATTAGCTAATTATGAAAGTATATCTTAAGTAAATAATATACCCCTGGTGCTAAAATTAACAATTTTACTAGAATTTATACTGTCACTACAAGTAGGCTAGATCCACAGTGGATAAAAATATTTTACATTAAACGTTCTTGTCATTGCCTTTAATTGATGAATTTCATTCTTCCACAAAGGATTCATGGTAAATGATCTTCATTTGTTGTTGGTCATCTTTGTTGTATCGTTTCTTTCTTTTAGATCTTTGACTGTAATTGAAATCAATATGCTCCGAAATACAGGCATATTACTACATATTTCTTTGACAGAGAACATTTTGTGAATACAGAACAGGGTATTTATCTCACCATGTTATATCTTCAGTGTTGCCATCAGATATATTAATCTGTTCTATTAAAAAAAAAAAATAAAAAGACGAATCACTTTACCCTCTTGTCTATATACTATTTTGACTTCTCTGCGTTCTGTATCTGTGACTGATAGGCTCCTCCTACTTGAAGACTCTAATCTAAAGGAAAAAATATATATTTATTTTTACTAAAGGAACACAAATTAGAGACCAATTTTTCCCCATAAATATCTATGCATACCTTTCACGAGTATTTTTAGACCTCCGAAGTGCTAATCGTTTTTTTAATCTATTTAAAATATGTGATAATCTACTTTCGATGGTTTGGAAATTTTCATGACGACTAGATAGAAATCTAAATAAATGTCTGTCACAGTCTGTAAGACTTCTTCTGCAAATTCTTTGAATTTCATGATCAAAAATATTTTTCTGTACATTTAATTCATGTGACATCTTTCTCATTTGCTGGATCAACCATTGTGTGTTGCATGTATTTTTTTGCAATTCAGGAGATTTATGGCTACGAGATCTGTTGGGCCTCATATCTGCAATAAATATAAAATTCAATCCAGTGTATAAATTGAATAGAATTCTATGTCCATTATTCAATAATGTGACAACATCTGTAATACTTCGTAAAGAAGAAAAAGAATTCTAGGTTATGTCACATAAACAAAACCATCAAGGAGAATTGAACAAAAGTATTGGATAAGTGGCTAAAACAAATTTGTTTCTTTTAATCAACATTTAATAAAATTCAAAATTAGACATTTTTAAAGCTTTTATAATAAATATTACGCCATATTCACTCACTCATCTTGCGCCTCCAATACTACCACCTTCGGTAACAAGAATCAGTCTGTTTTTCTTATTTTATGTTCTATCTCTAAAAAAGTTACCTCAGTGAAGTTAGCCGGACAACTTTGACTTTTTAACTTTTTATCATACCTAATCGATTGGTGGTCGTTTGGTGGTCATTGGTGGCCTAATTAAAACATTTGGTGGTCACTCATTCTTTTATAATCAAGTAATGAAAATTTGACCGTGAAGTTAGCCGAAAAATTTTTTTTTCAACGAATTAAGTTTTCCCGGTGCTCAATCGATGCGTAATCATTTGGTGGTAACGAATATCATAATTAAAACGTTTGGTGGTCGATAGTTCTCCTACAAAATTAAAAAAACGATGCAGTCTAAATGAACTGGACATCACCAAACGCTGTCATTGGCTGAGGTATGGATACAGGGGTATCGCATCGAAACACATTTTACCTAATAAAATTTATAATTCTGAACCGATTTTGCTCGGCAAGGTCCCATTCGAAGCAGAAACAGTAGCCGATGTTTGGTAGTCTAATTAAAGCATTTGGTGGTCATCAATTAATGCACGAGGTATCAATAATAATACCTACGCTGCACGCCGAGCACCAAACGCTGTGATTGGCTGAGGTATGGATACAGGGGTATCGCATCGAAACACATTT
>JARQTH010000040.1:12904-52572 GCA_030142595.1 Trachelus iudaicus | reverse complement strand
GGCCAGAAGATACGTTTTGCATTATTCTTTTGTTTATTTGCGTTACTCTTTTGTTTATTTACGTAATTAGTTTACGTTTCCACCGATCACTGTTATTGTGGGGCAATAAATGATTGACTGTCCCCCAGTGGGAGGAGCCTGAGGAATACTTACCAGTTCTCACATACATATACGCATATACAAGTAAAAAGGCTTGGGCAACTGTCCACAGAGTCGCGTTTGCAAAGGGTTAAAATTGATCAAATTTATGGCAAAAATCATTATCCACTGATGATCTGGTACGTGCACGTATTATTCAGAGTGTAAGAACTTTCGATTACGAATGACTCAAAAATGTTACAATGCCGGCTAGCCAATGGTTGGTTGGTTATTGGTGTTGGTTAATGGGCTAACCATTTATACCTATTGTAACCTCTGGCAATCTTACATGGGACGTGAAGTTATTTTTGCGTCGACGTAAAGAATGGACTCTCCAATTTGGTTAGCATTTTGCCTCTGTTTTGAAAATTAGTTGCGTGAAAGAAATGCTGACTACACTACGATGTTCACAATTCTATGCTTTTACGACGAAGGCTGGTTAGGATGGTGAAATAGCGCAATCGACACTCACGTTGGGTGAGACACGAAAATTTCCAATTTTCGAAATGTGGGTCACTCACGTAAAGTCTTTCTCCCTCCTGTTTACTTTCTTTCGTTCTTCCTGTTATATACTTGTATGTTGTAGCGACAATATTTCCAGAGAAATCGCGTTTACAAAAAAATGTAAGAAAAAAGAAAAAGAAACAGATAAATCAATGAAATTTTTGGGCGCCAAGTACACAGAAAGCTTTACCACTTAACTGTTTCTAAATTTTACCATAGTAAGCTCTTATGAGGCGGGGTACTGGGTTTGTAAGACGAATAGCAAAAACTGAAATAATTGACTGAGGATATTCACCAAAGGAACTACTAGAATAATTTCATCCAACACCGAACTATTGGACCCGAAATCCAGAGGCAGATCAATTTATTTTAAATAGGAGCTATAAAGGGGTGTCCGGCTCATCCCCGCTATAATTAATTTATACACAGAGCCGCCAGGGAGCGCTAGGGGGCTAGGAATTTCAGAAAAATTAGGAGTTCTGATCGGGAATCGAACCCGATACCTTCGGACTGCCAAGTCGGGCACTTACCACTGTGGCATTGAACCCACTGCCCGACCTGATAAGTCCTATTTATTTATTTTTTGGTCATTCCTAGGTGGACCCCCCCCCCAGCTCTGTAACGCCACGTTACAGAACATAATAACAATATTACAGAATACAAGCGATAGGCATGAGAAACAGATTGAGATGGTACAGAACGCAATTTGACAACATCCGAATGATATTACAAAACAATATGCCCGCTGCAATATTGCAACTAACGATACGATACAAGAATAATACGATAATAAACGATAGGATAAAGCCTCACGCACTCGTGTGCCAGAGAGACGAAAGAAGAACTCGGAGAGAGACCTCGAACTCGGACCCGTAGCGATCAGGAAAGCATATAGGAGACGCATAAGAGTACATCGAACAGAAAAGATCGGTTGATCCCGTGCATCGAAAGATAGCCAAAATAACCCTGAGCATCACTCACCGTTTTCTAGCTCCTAATATCCACAGGAACACAATCTCCTGGGGTTATAGGTCTCTCAAATGGATAACGATACGATAAATAATCTAACATTAGTACGAAACGATAACACGTCTATCCCTGAGCTAGGCCACGCCATGAGTGACGCTAAAAATTTTCAAAATCAGGAACCTTCCCGAGAGTGCGCCGTAATACGACCCCTTGGTCCAATCAAGTTCGCTTTTACATCGGCTCCACTAGCGAGCTCGTGATCTTGAATTATTTTGATGATCCCAATGAAATAGATCCTGGCATCTTGTTACGATAGGGTGTCTGCAGTGCTATTTCCGGAGGACGGGAATCACATCCACCTCTACCCCCTTGATATTTGGTTCCGCGCCGCTTCTGCAACCCCTGTATGCCCTTTGATCATGAAAACGCTCGCCGCTTGCTTTGCATAGTTGGAGCTGCTAGATTGTGTGCTGCGGTTCTAGACGTCACGTATTCTCGACAGCGCTTTGCTTGGCCTGTTGTTGATTCTTCTCGGTAAAAAACTCGACTTGATAGAAATTTTGTCGAATCCTCTCGGATCCGCTTAATGAACTAAGAAAATGTATGGCTATGCGAACTTTCAGTGCGCGTTTATGTGAATTAGACACAGTGAGCTATGCCTGGCTGTCATTTTTAGGAGAGGTCACAGTGCCGTGTTAGCCATTTGGGCCCAACTTCACCTGGTGTGCTTCTACTGACTAACTCTGTATCAGACTGTGAGATCCGTTTCGGTGATATACATGTTTCTAAATAATTTCGGCATATCGTATCAATTTTATTTGAATCTATAATTAGTAACGGATAAAAAAAATTCAATTATTACGAAATGAAAAAGAGGAACTGTTATAACAGTAACATTAAAAGATGTTCTTGTCGAATCTTGATCCAAATAGCATGACCCAGGCCTACATACCGGCGTGATGCGTTCACATGGATTCTGAACAAAACTCGTTGTGAAAGAATGCCTCGAGCTATTTCTTTTAGCTTCAATCACCCAATTAACCACCTAAAAGTATATAAATCTGATAGAATATCGAATTATTGACTTCCTTAACAACTTTAGTATAAATATAACTATCGTTATGGAATGTGAACGTTTTTGAAAAATATTTACTTAAATATTATATTCAAAGAAAATCAGTTCCAGATTCATGCTAGGCATTCCTTAATAATATTAAGAATAAAGCAATGACTTCTGAAGTTGGAACTAATGACGGACATCTGAATTTTATATACAAGTCCGTGTAGAAAATTGTCGACGTAGCTCAGATATCATATAAGTCCCTTATAGGCATTAAAATGGTTTGCAGAATGAAAGTATCCTCTGTAAGTATCTAACTAATCGTAAGCTCTCTTTGGGCAATATCAACGTATTTATATTAATTTAATGTGGGTTTCCCTATTAATGCTTAACTAGGCTCGAATTAGGAATTAACTGAGTAAAGGATGCATTTTAATGTACATTAACAGTCTAATAAATTGTCAATATCTTGCTGCCACTGCATAGGAATTGAAACCTGGCACCCCTAGTAAACTTATACGGGCCCTAGCTAGTGCTCAGAATTATTTTCTACACAAAAATAATGTAATTGAGGTATATTTGGATTACCACATTTATTGGCAATTCAGATACCATAACAAATTGTTGGATAGATATTTAAAGAGACCCGTAACTTGTTACTCTCTAAGACCCGGCATCAAACGATTACACAATGAGTATAAAACAATTTTTAGGAAAGGACGACGCAAATTTCGTGTTCTGAATTAATAAGCAGTTTTCACCTTTGTCCTCTATGAAAAAACGAAAAGATTTCGCATGTTTAAGGTCCACTTATATTTACGAATTTACTATTCTTATGTTGTTAAAATTAGTTAGAATGTAGTTACGAAGAAAGGCGCAAGTTAGGTAGGTGCAATTGAAATAGTCAGTTTTGCATAAAACCCAGATAACTGTATGATAAGATTAGGCTTTTGTAGAGTAATCCGCGATGAATTATTAGTAAGAAAAATATCCTTGAAAGATCTCGTGTCCTTGCCCGAGGCATTTGGTCTTATTAAGATTGCGTTACTGACCGGACGACGACACGTCACTCGCACAACCCACTCACTACTTACTAACTCACTATTCGGCAACTAATCGCGCCTGATTTCTAATTTGCTAGAAAAGACGCATTTGGCTCTTCTTGAATAGCAGATTATTCACAAAGCCATGGTAATGGACCACTTTCTGAACTAGTAATGTCCATAGATAAATAAAATATCAGGGGGAATAATAAATGAGATCACAATGGGAGTCGACGAGGCGATTCCATGTCGGTGCGAAATTTAAGAATCGTATAATAACGTACATTCAACTTTCTCCGGCAAATTCACATTATTCGAAACGAGCCATCGGAACTGGTTGTAGAGACATCTTAAATCGGATTTACCATCACATTCTGATACACAAAAGTACGGTTATAGGAATAAAGGTTTATCGCGAAACATATTTGTGGTGTTGATCTCAACTATAAGGTAGTCCCGTATTCGAGGCTAACAAACCATCTGGTGAAGGTCGCCCAGTGTGAAATCCATTTGAAAAGCGAATGTCGGGGCCTCGCGGTGCTCAGTTCATCGGCGTTTGCTATAGAAGCTGGAGGAAGAAGGTGGTCTGCGAGAAGTCGGAGATACTTAACCTCGCTATACACCTTCTCCAAGCATTTACGAGAAGTGTACCTAAGCAGCTACCTGGATATCACGAGGAGTGAACGTAGAAAGGCCTGTGCGTTTCTATAGTACATGTAGGTACGCGGGATTGCCATCCCGTTTGCAAGAAGTTATACCGGTTACCGATCTCAGTCAAATAGTCTCCTCGGCGTAGCTTTGCTCGCGATTTTCCCGGGATCCACAGTGCTCATCACACCTAAGACGCTCTCCAGTTAATAGTGTGCCAGGAGCAGCATTTATTCATCTACGTTTTGCTTTTCGTGTTAATAAATTTTTCGACCTGCGTCATACTCCGTTACTTTTGTAATTAAAGATTCACATTCGTGTGATTTTACACGTGTGTTACACAATCGTGGACCATTTTAATCAATTCAATCTATCCAGTGCAAATGATCGAATTGTGATCAGCCATAACATAAAAACAGTTCTGTACTAAGGCGAAAGAACAAGATGGAGAAAATACTGCTACTATCGCTGATTGCTATCCTTGTTGGATCAATGCACGCGATTCCTGGCCGCCTTAATGGTATGTTCTTTCTTCTATTCTTGTTTTTCATTTTTTTTTACATTATATTCTCCGTATCTTATTGACTCGGTAGCCAAGTTCGCAAGGGTGGGTTTGGCATTTCCGACTAATTGGCCTTGAGATCCGGGATCTTTGTAGGGGTTCCAATTGTTGCCTCTTAATTGGACGAGAACGAGGCCAGAATCGAGTAGATGAAGAATCCACCAGGAAGCAATGATAATTGTTGTCAATCCATTACACGCCCTTTATAGACATTTTGAAATTGACCTAGTAAATATATCTATAGTGAGAGCATACGTGATTCTTTTGACAATGTCAAGTACAACGTTAATGTTGTATGTAGAGATTACGTACAGACTACAAGCTATCATATATCCATGTACTTTATTTGATAACGCTGCCTCAAGCGAAAGTTAATACTCGTTGCTCGGTTTTTTTTTTAAGTCAGTAACTTTCAGTACATTAGTTTACTAGTGCCAATGACCCATGAAATCATTTTTAGATTTTTTATTATTATACTATTTTGATTGCTTATTGCACTAAACACCCTGTAAAATACTATTCGCATATATTCATTTTGAAATAAGGTCGATTGTTATCCTAAATCATTGGCCACAGTGTTATTGTAAATACACTGTAAAATAAGTTTCGATTTTAGGAGTCACTTATGTATTGACATATGAGAATTCTTTTAATATTTTCGTAAATTAGCCCTTGCAATTATATATTTCGCAATCTTGTTGCTCAAGCTGCATCTATGAAAGTAACGACACAATATTAGAAGCACTTAATTCGTTAATATGTAATTAAACGTCGAGGTTTAATATTCCGCAGCAAACTAAAATACATGTTAAACAGGAGATGCGATAACACTTTTGTCTTCATTACTGGTATATTTTAATTTATCGTTTCACTAATTGACCACAGAACCTTTCGAAAAAGTTCCTTTGATAAGTAGCGAAACGTACTAGGTTTTACCAGCGACTGCACTATAGCGTTTTGCGCATAGGGTGACTAATACATGAGATATACATATTGTTGCTCGTTGCAATTTCTTCAGGAATTTGAAGTATAGAATGTAGAGCGCTATGGAACACATGATCACCTGACTCGTGTATACATTCTCCCCCGTACTGCTCTTGCGGTGAACCTCTTGTCAGATTCGTTTTCCAATGTGAATGCTGCCATACATAACTCGCATTTATTTGATGATCATCTGTATATGCGAACTACATCATCTGCATTCAAGCCAAAACACTGATTCATATTATCATCTACGTAATAATTATACGCAGTAAGTGACAGTAGTAATGAGTAACAGCAGTAAATAACAGTTATGGAATTCTATCTGATGCTGTTTAGTGCTGTGCAGATTTCATAGCCATCTTATAATTTACAATTGCTCTTAACAAATGTGGAAAACTATATATATATATCTATATACCTTACTATCGTCTATCATCAACGCTGAACGGATGTTCGACCCGTAGTAGCCGTAAAGAGATGGGAGTAGAAAATAAATTCAACTTACAGCCGCACCGTGTAATATAACTGATTGAAACCTTCTTGAAATGGAAGGCGTCAGTACAAACCTATCGATACTTTTTTTGTTTTTACTCCATACGACTTTCTTGCTTACGTTAAAAAGCAAGTGGTCGTTGCTTATCTTTCGACATGATGCAAAGACGGTGTCTTATATGCCACAATCATGACGATTCGTAAAATTAATATTCCATGTTGCCAAAGGCAAGACTGAATATGAATCCAGACATGTCTCTAGATATTTCCGAAGCACAAACCATGTATTCTGGTCGCAAATAACTTTCTTCTCTCCTTCTAGTGTAGTTACATCTTTTTTCTTTTAGTTTTGACCGTCTTTCTCTTTACTCAGCAAAAGTCACCGAATGACCGCAAATCAGCTTCTTGAAAGTTACACTTGGTTCTGCCACAATCGTCATGCATGATATTTTGATACAATATTTAACTTTGGACCTGCATACTCCTTTTTTAAGTGCACAAACTTTACTGTATGATTCAGTGAACGCGACGCATTTTTTTCGTACTGTTTGTGGTCTGATTATCAAATTTGAAAAAATCTGATATATTTGGAAATTGTAGACTATAAGCAAGACATTCAACCAATATCAGAAACCATTCTGAGTTTTTACGTAAATGCGGAATTGATTAGCAACTTCTAACGTGCTCGAAAAGGAATAAGGAACAGTTGGTCGGGTTATTAATTTTTTTGGTTCAACGGAAAGCAAAAATTGATTTGTTTCTGAAAATTAAGGGATCTGGCTACAAAAAAAAAAAAAAAGAAGCCAACAGGATCTAATGTAAAAAGTTGAATTGTTGTAATTGGTGAAAATAAGGAAATTTTAAAAAGCGTTTTTCAGGATAAAAAGAAAAAGTTTCAATTTTTATGTTTATTTGAGCATGGTTTTGTTTGCAAGTAATATTTAAATGTGGAAAACTTTATTTAATGTTTCTATACAAACAATCTCTTACTTGTACGTCTCATATATAAAGAAGTAATTTAAGTTTTTCTCATAATTATTGCACAGTGTTAGGTACTCACCCAAATATCGGTATAAAAATATATCCTACAATACTACACCCTACAACCCATTACATTGACTTATAGTCGATCCATGAATTCCATGTATTTTTTTCACATTTCGGAAGCAATGCAATCTTTAGCAAATCACACGTGGTTTTCCATAAAGTATCGTAAATACATGTTAAAACAGAAAAACAAAATATATTTAATGGAAAGCCATACATATAAATACTTTGTTACAAATATTTTATGCAGTGATACTATTGCCTTTCTAGAGACTTCATTGTTTTTTATCCCTCATACAAACACATCGAACATGTGGGTCGGCTATATTTCATTTATGATTACACTACAAAGTAGTAAAAGTTTATGAAACTTAAAAAAGAATTATCTACCGATCGAAAAAGTTACACGAAGTAAACACTCGAACCCCTCGTAATCTTTATATGTTTCTTCTTCCATTTCCACGGTCTAACTGAAAATAGGTTATGTCCTACCCTATAGTGGGGTCCCTAAACGTATTATCAATTCCTATGCCACTGCATTTCCGAAAGTTGAATAATATTTACATCGAAAAGACAGTGGCGTGTGATCCAGTAGATCCCCCAATGTACAGTTTGAGGATTAATTAGTAACACTAAATACTAATAGTCACTGATGAATTCGACTTCAATCAATTTTAGGTTATCAAATCAGCGAGCTCATGAGTTATAAACGGTCGGATTTGTCGCAAGGGCTCGACAAATATCGTCAACTGATTGGGATTAAAAAATCGAGTGGTTTACTTCACCACGCAATTTATAGCCATTGACCAATATTCTTGACGCAACGGACAACTCTTTATTTTACTTACGTTAAAGCATTGCGTTTTCTTCCGACCTAAATAGGAAAAATTCTGTTACGGGCAGACGAGTTTCTCGTACCGAAGCGCTATGACGTAAGAAACATCACACGAATGGTATTCAGATCAGCAGGGTGGATAGCAATGATCTAATGGGCACAGGGGATGGGGGAAGCATGCGATGGACTTCTCCCTGTCCACCTATTTAGGTAGGGATATAAAGTTATCTATGTAAATAATAAATCGAAAAAATCAAACATACATTGAGAATAATTATTGCAGTGGATATAATATTGATGGAAGAAAAAAATTTATGTGAATTGAATTAATATTTTCAAGATTGTCAAATTAATTAATCGATATTCGATTTAAATAATACAATTGTACTAAATTAAAACTAAAATAATCACTGTCAAATACTTGAGTTTAATTTAAATATATCGTTTAAACGTCTACAAAAAATTATTTGTTCTGGTTGCATACAACTCATACTTCTTATAGGAATAGTATGCAATGCATATCTACTCGGCTCGACAATCACAATCCAGATCAGTTATTTTCACTTTCATTCACGGTCCATGCACATGGCATTCGGCCATGACTTAGGCGCTTCTCAAAAGAATCCAGTACTTAACGTTCATGAATTGGTTAAATGCTTCGTCACGTTCAACAACAGTTAAATTATTCAGAAGAAGCGACAAATTTTTATTCCTCTTCGTAAGTTTTGAGTTCGATTCATGCAAGAGTGACTTTCATCGTTAATATTTTTTCTCCGGCATTATGTAATTTCATATAATTCCATAATGATTGATTCAAGTGTGTATATTTTTAGAGCCAATGACGGTATTACTTCATTGAAATTCCTTTATTAATATGTTAATATTGAGAGTCTTTCTCGAATAATGATTCAATTATGATAATGAAGGGAAATATACTAAATTATTCATATTCACAACGAACGAAGACTTTCGAGTTAGGCTGCAAAATTCGAAGTAGTTTTATAGAATTGAACGTTACTGTATAATATCAGACTCAGTGGCACTTATTCATTTTTTAAGCATTTTAAGTCTCATTTCGTCAATACATTTTTGAGAAAAGTAGGAATTTACGAATGAAAACAGGGAACTAAAGTATTGTCTTTGTGTATAGAGGCGTGAAAGAACAACACAAGCGCTACTATATCGTTTCGACTAATAGAATAAGTTAGTCTAGGTACTTTATAACGCCAATTTCGATTATGTACAGTAGACTGTCCAACAGTGGCTACGCTTCTGATTCACAGGATCACCATCCTTAAAATAATTCGCTATAGATTATACGATCTGTCCTTCACGGTCGCACACAATTAGACTCTAACGAGTGTATCTTTGAACAGAAATATTTTCCCTGTTTAGCAATGCATCCAAGAAAGCCTGAGACGTACATTGTCACTTCGATGAATAATTTTTAAAATGAAAGGAAAATACCGCATCAATTTTGAAGATTGGTTATCAATTGATCACATGGTTGTTACTGCAATACAGCAGCTCTGCGATAAGTATAGTGGATTGCGGTGGCAGCTGTCACATATTCAAGAGATGAGCAAATGAGGAAATAAAACAAAAAAACGAATAATTTTTTTATTATCTTAACGTAAACGGTAGTCGTTTTGGGTACAGTTCCGAATAGCGCATACCTCCGATATGCATGGTTTTTTGTATTCTAACGTATTTTGACATACTGAGGACGAATATAATAGTAGAAATACCCGCAAAATTAATTAAGAAATTTGGTCATTTTTCAAGAAAAAAAATAATTTGTTGAAATGTTTTTCGTTAAATATTGATGTAAGAGAAAAATTTTTAAATAAAAATTAAAGCTTGTAAAAAATGAAATTTTTTATATTCTATGCATTTTTATTATAAAACTATTATATTTCGAGAAAAATGAGATAATGTTCAGAGAAACAAACATTCGTAGAAAAGAATTGTTATAAAGAATAATTATGATTGATAGACTTTGTTACTATTACTTCATTAGTTTCAGTACATAATGACTTAATTACGCACTTTGCCGCGGGAACGATGAAAATTTGGATTTTAAAGTCTTTAGGTTCTATAGATTTTTTTAGGTAGGCTAGTTTTTTGCTTATTTAATATTTTCTCATTTTTCTCGAAAAATAACAGTTGTATAATAAAAATACATAGGACATTAAAAGGTGTAATTTTATACAAGCTACAATTTTTATTTCAAGCTTCTTTCTCTAAAATCAATATTTATTGAAAAAATATCAAAAAGTATTTTTTTCTTTAAAAATGGCCATTTTTCTTAAATTAATTTTGCGGGTGTTTCCACTATTTTATTCGTCATCAACACGTCAAAATACGTCAGAATACAAAGACTCATACTTTTCGGAGGTATGCGCTTTCCGGAACTTTATCCGTTTTTTGTAAAAAAAAAAAAAAAAAAAAGAAATTCCTAAAGGAGATACGAGTATTTCCTATATACAGGGTATATCATAATAGCTGTTGGAGATCTTAAGGATGTGAAGTGAAGGATATTTCGAATCCAAAGTTCCTTTTTCATTTTCCTCTCCGATAGTTATTTACCAAATTGTGAACAAATGAAGTCGAACAATTACAGTGCGTGCATGCACCGTACGCAGTGCCGGTGCAATATGCGCTTCATGATTCAGGTTCAAAATGTCGGCAGATGAGCTACAACTGATAGGACGTCTTCATGGATCTCTAAACATGGTAAATGAAGAGATGCTTAGCACGTGCGGAGGAAAGTTGTTTGGCGAGTTCACGCCTGTTTGGTTGTTGCGGCGGACATTTTGCACTCGAATTATAAAGTCGAAATTTATCGGCCTTTCTAAGAATTACTTAATAGCTATAAATAAAACATTATTTAATAAATAATGATAGATTGTTATTCCGACGCCGAACCTTCCCTATCCTTTAACTTTTTTCCTAATTGTTCATTTAACCGCATTACAATTTCATTAATATCGTTCTTTTGTTATTTAAATTAATTTTTAATCAATCTTAGTTAACTACCTTATTTATGTATACATTTGTCCTTAGTAAACCGATTCATAAGTTATTCCAATAAAATTTCAGAAAAAACCAAATGATTGTAAAGTAAGTGCGGCACTGTGCACGTTGTGTCGGAACCGCGGACGGTCGATGATTAGTCGACTTTATTTATTCATAACATCGGAAAAGAAATGAAAGAGAAATTGTCGATTCGAAATGTCTTCCACATTCCATCCTTAAAAGCTTCAACGGGTATTATGGGATAAGCTGTACAGTAGTTTTATTTCTTTCGGGAATAAATAGTAAAATGCGGTTCTCAAAAGTACTTGCTAAATAACATATCATCAATGAACCAAGTCAAATATCAGAGGCGTATGAAGTTTATAATTCTCATACTCCATATTGTTAAAAATATACTTAAAGAAATCGAATAAAAATAATTCTAACTGGCTTAATTAAGAAAGGATGGTAGTGATCTTTAATGCGAAATAATTGTATATAAATTTCATGATTTTTTACCGCTCGGAAGATGAAATATATGACGTCAAATTGACACGGCAAGTATATCTGTATTGTGCCATTTAGGTTATTTTCACTGCGTATGTCTCATAAGATAATTTCTTTGCGCGTAACCATATCCGCGTTCCGTACGGGAGCTTATGTCGTGCATCGCAACATATATTAGAATATCGCTCATATCTTAGCATTGCATTGTAGATAAGTAGCATCCCCTTTATGGAGATTCTAATTCAAAGGCAATTCGAGATCTTACTATTCTGGGATGATAGGATCTCAGCTTCTCATTCCCCAGATTACACTACAATCACTGAATTCACAAGGCCGTTCCTTTGCATTATCTAGAGTTGCAAGTATATTCGTCGTTGTGCATATGCAACATAGTTAGATTAAGTTTTGATTGCAGCATTAGTATGCATTGCCTCGTCTGCTATTTACGTAACACGAACCACCATTTCACTGAAATTTCATAGCCATGGTGAACAAACAGATACACAAGCTACTGGTAACAATCGATTCTATCGTGTTAGAAATGGTAGGCAACAATATGAGTAAATATATTTTATTGGTAAAAAGAACTTTAGCCGAAGTGATAAAAATAAAATAAAGAAAACCATCTTCAGGTGGCAATATTCCTGAATAATCGTACATATTCGTGTATTATGTATTGTAGGATATAATCTTAGGATAATGAGCAGCAATCGGTGAAATCTGGTAATACTCGTTTTGTTTATTCACCATGAAAGCCAGTGTCCAACTGCCTCTCTGTCTCTCTGTCCGCTGATCTCATACTCATCCGTAAATTCTTACAAACAGTCAAACACAACACACACGCTCTCGTACTCATACACGCATTCTTACTTATTTTCTACAGTATGGTATTATATAAATTGACATCGGTATTAAGTAGTAAAAGAAAAATTAATCATTTTATGTAACCAAACATTAACATTCTTAAAATGTCGTAATTTATTAGTTTGTTGTTATTCATGTTATTCATATTTGCAACGTGGTTACCTCGTACCCAGAAATATATTAATCACCGTTTATCATTACCACTATATTTTAATAAGAATGTCAATATCATAAGTAGACCAAGGGACGTGCACACGTAGCAAAAATATTTATTCATAGCAAGTGCGCCGAGTGAGGCGCCGAAATTGAATAACACGTAAGGGAGAATATCCACTGTGTGGTGCTTCACTGCGTTGCTTCGTCAACAAGTGTAGAATATCCATGAGAATAGTTTCGGCAATTAAACGAATTGATCTATATCTATTACCCTGTAGTAACCACACCAGAGCGAATTTGCACCACCTAAAAATTCTCGTTTCTGGCTTTCATTCAATTCCAGTTTTACTTTGAAGTATATTGCTATAACAAAATTATTTTTCGCATTTGAGACCATTACTATTTGATTGCTGGGGAATTTTCACTACAAAAAACACTAGTTATTGAATACTGTTGGATTATTTATACCGGTGTTACAGAACTTTAAAAATGCAAAATCCTAAATCGCACTAGATGTATGCTCGATAGAGGTGTGATTATTATGGGTTACATTACATTGTAGATTATAGTTAAAAAATTATGACGTTCAAATTTATAGGATAGAAATAACTCATACGATGCTACGATTTTTTTTATATTCGTTTGTAGGTACGCATTCAAAATTGTATGCGTTCGAGCAAACTAATTTCAACACGAATCGTTGAACTAATCAAGGTAAAACTTTGCAAAGAAAATTAAATTCTAATTACAGATAGTATACAGTGGAACTTTGATAACTCGAATCTTAAGGGAATGAGATATGTATACATATTTCGAGTTATTGTAGTTTGACCTATCGGCCTTTTCAAGTTATAGAGGTGAAGCATTAAATATTTCAACTTATAGAAGTTTTAACAAGGGCTTGCAATTTTCGTGTTATAGAGGTTAACGACAAGAAAAGTTGTACTTATAGAGGATCAATTTGCGGGATCAGAAACACCTCGCTTTCAAATACCACGGAGGATCCTGCGCTGTAGGTCGGGAAACACGAAAAGATTACCAGACGCCTTGTACACAGTCCGACAACGCTCGATCGTTAGTACCGTCATGATTCATTTACTGATCGTACGTCGCCTCGACGTTACCACGTCTGAGCAAGGGACAAAGCAGAGCCGTCCCGCGATACGGGGTGCCCGAATAATAATTCCCGGAAATCCGGACATAAGAGGAAATCACCCTTCAGATATCCCAGTCCTTGGAGGAAGCTTCAAAAACTTCGGGAAGTCGCCTAAAAGCCAGACCAATATCGGTGTTAGCTCGACCAGAGGACGAGGACGGAGATCCCGCAAACGAAAAGAATAGCGGGAGGTCGCCAATCTCCGTCCGAACATGCGTCTAAACAATTGATCGATTGGTTGCTAAGAACATATGGGTTAAAGACGATTCGTTTTTATAAAAGCGCTATAAGTATCTGCCACGACTCAGCACATACCTGGATAGGGAAGTTGTCCGCATTAAGACCGCGGCCACCCGGCGAAGATAGGTCCCGTATTTCGAATTTGGCGCGCCCTCGCGGACCTCAAGCCGCGGTAGCCATGGTGGAAGAAGACAAGGTGTGCTACTGCGCATATACATATATTAAATAACCAATAGGGAAAGGTGACAACAGCGGCGGCCATTACGAGCGGAAATTTGAAATCGTCTGCTGTCGTCACCGACATTAAATGAAATTTGTTTTATGTAAAGCTAAACACGTACACTGATTGCATGAAAATAATAGAAACGGCATACCGAGTGAAAGAGGAGACGTATATCCCTGTAAGAATTTTTAAGGAAGGTTTCTTATGAACATAAAAAAAAACTTGTAAAACATTTTTCTCGAAAACCTCCATTGAATAAAAAAACAATAGAGGGGCCGTCAAAGTATATCCATCAATTACACGCTGGCCTGACTACTTCTTAGTTTCTGAATGTATAAAATGGTTTTGCAAAAAACTTTGTAACAAATATCAGTTCTATCTTTCTTGTAGTAACATTATAAATGCGAGGCAGGGGTCAAATCTCCCTTTGAGGAAAATATTGTCAGGAAAGGACTGTATTAAATAATCATTCCAAAATATAAACATATTTTTTATTTGACATTTTGTAGATTTTATGTTTTAAATTTTTATTCTTACAGCAATTGACCATTTGGTTTTTTAATTCTCTAAGACGAATATAAGTTCTAGTTCGCGCTAAACACAATATAACTTCGAACGGGATATCATTATTTATTTTTGTACAGACGAGATTGGAAATTTTTTGAAATACGTGATGTTCATTTGATAAAGTAGAACCGTGAAATTTTTCAAACGTTGCGTTCATTTCGAACGCAGCTTTTAATAAACGATCACAAGGGTATATCAATCCACCTCTCGAAATAATTTGCATCCAATCAACAGATTCTTTTGGCTGCAAGTTCCAGGTCTCTGTTTCTAGGAAATGATACTTCGTTTTAAATCGAAAGGCGACGTATCCGCAAATGTATTTTAAACATTCTTCCGCTATCCACTTTCTGACGTCTTCATTTTCCACGGTTCTTAAAAGTTCCAACTCTTCCATGGTTGGAGTGTATTCTTGAGAATTAAACGCAGAAATTTATTAAACGAAAACGGAAATCAATTAGATTTACAAATTTGTAATTTCTTTCAATAAATATTCGACGTATTAAATTAAAAAAATAAAATACTTAACTACATGCAGTTAAGTATATTTCATGTCCAGCTTTTCCGCCCACTTTCTCAAAGTCGAAAACGATGACAAAGGAATTTACTTCTTCTTTTTCCAGATTTTATATGTTTACCACCTATGCTTCGTAGAGATATAGCAGCGGAGATGTCTTCAGCGTTCCATTTTGTTTTAGTTTTCTCTGGGCGTAGTAATAAGTGAACCTGACCTGGTGTAAACAATCTTTTCAATATTTCAGTTTATTTTTTCACAGTATTTTCTTTATATTTTGAGTTTCCGCTGCAAAATAATGTTGTCTTTCTTTAATTTTTCATATTTTTCCTTCCAGATACATTTCTTATCCATGACGTGTTCTTTTTCTTGTTTATCACAAGATGTTTTGAGCACCGGTTGTAGATTTTCGGCGTTTGTTGTCGGAGTTTTCTCTATATCAGACGTTACAATGTGGAGTGAACTTGTAGTTCTCTAGGTTTTCAGTGAGCACAGTGGCCTCTTGCGAGCAATCACTACGTAGCTCAGAGGTGGGCAGCTCTTCTGCTGTGGGCAGCGGCCACATTGAATTTTTTAATAGCGGATAAACCTGCTATGACTACCCCTTTGTCTTCAGAAATAACATCCACGACACGAGTTGAATTTTCTATGGCTGGTGTTGATAGATTTTTTTCGATTGTCATTTCCATAGTACCCACTGGAGTTCGTGTTGTTATTTATGGTAGTTTTTCAGTCGGTACTGCATTGTCTTCCAAACGACAATAACGTGCTGTACCCACGTTTTCTCCTTAAAACCGGATCGCAAGAAGTGGTGCGAGCACACTTTAGCCGCTAATATATTAATTTTAAATTTTAAAAGTTTTCATATAAAATTGTACGCAATACGATGATGATAATTACCATATTTTATATTTATGTTTTCTTTCCTACAGGCTTTTTTACATTTCCCGATAAACTCTGGAAAAACATGAAAAACTTTGGAAAAGCAAAAAATGCACTTTTTCTTGTAGAGAATGATTTTTTAGAAACTCACTTTTGCATCCTTTTACGCAGTAGTTAACCATGTTGCATACAGATCTAATTATAAAAAAATGAAAAATATTGTTATAACTCCAAAGCAATCTAGTTTCAGATTATAAATTAATTTGCTGAGGCTCGTTGGCTGATCTTTCTGGATAGAAACTTCAATAATTCTCTTTGACTGGTTAATTTTTTCTGATACGTTGTGGAATTTTATTTTCTTTTACATTCTTAATCGATTTGAGATATTAGTTATTGAATATTATGACTCATTATGCCCCGGTCCGATGCCGATGATATAGAGAATTTTTCCGCATTGACCGTTAGCCCTATAGGTCCCCTGACGACCGTCCTATTTTCGTAATATTTACATATATCTTAAATGAATTTGGAATATATGCTACATCTGTGTAAAATATACGGCAAATGTATATTTTTTATATGCTATAAATGTATTGCATACATATACTTGATATATTCAGGAATGGAAATTAATACCCATTCGAGCCGTCAAAGAAAAATTCAGAGTTCCACAAATTAATTAGGAACTCCTTTTCAGAACTTTGTAACAAATAAAGTTTGGAGCCTATTGGCTCGTTGACCCGCTTCTGCTTGCGGATATGCCGGTCCCTCTGGTGGCCAGTTACTATATTAGGCCGCTTGGCTGAGGGCCTTGCTGTGCGTCATCGACGATGGCATCTAACATTGGCCCTGCGATGGTATTCAATATTGACCTCAGTGTCACTTACGACGATCGGCCGAGAATTGGTTTCAACAAATGAATGAACATCTACAAAATAATTATGGTGAAAGCATTAATTTTATTTTAGAATAAAAGTTCACAAGTACACATTTTTCGGAATGAATACGAGACGATATGAAGTATTTCAAGCATTATTAATATTCAAAAAATAAGAAATGTTTGTGTCAAATTTAAACTAATTGAAACTATCGCAAACCAACGATTAGCAAAACAATGTTCGGCCTAACATTGGCCTATAATCGGCAAACCAACGATTGGCAAAACAATGTTAGGCCGAACATTGGCCGCTTTCGTTTGATTGGCAAAACCTAAATGGGAGTCTTCGGACGCATCGTGCAATCTGCTATATTATAGTTCCTGCCATCTCCTTCCTACGCCTAAAAGCTAGTATCACGAAAGGACACACAAACCCACTTCTTATCGCCTACGGTATGACAATGTAACTGGAAACAATTAATATCAGAGTGCGTGTGTGTGAGAGAGAGTGGAATAGAAGCTTAAGGACATTTTAGAGTGTAATGTATAGGACAATATAACACAATTCTTTAATTTTAAAACTAAAGTGTCACATTCCTTCAAAAGACGCCTGCCCAGTGTACAAACCCTGTAAAAAGTCTCGTGATTTCCAATCCTCTAAGATCACGAAACATCTCAATACTGTATTTCTTTGCGATTGATCTTTCGTATTTGAACTTGTTATCGGTTTTTTTTTCATGCATAATAATGATATTTATTATATTTGCTTTTGTTGACTATCGTTGTTCTAAGTTCTAATAAAACGGCCGCGCATCGGAATTCTTGTGTATTGGCCTCTACTGCTCGCCGAAGCAATTATTTATTATGTTGTTATTTTATTACTTTATTTTGCTTCGTTTCCGACTGATAATTGCGAGTTTCGAGATCGTTGAAAAATATAACGTCGCAGTACATAGTATATCTAATTTAGGTAGCTATAAATGTATGTATGTAATATGGAAATAATAATTGTCAACGGAATTCTTATGCATAAAATAGACAAATAAATTTAAAGTGTAAAATGGAATCATTCAACGTGCTTTCAAAAATTGATTCTTTTGTTTTAGATTACATAGACATTGTGTAATTCTACAATATTTACAATCACGTGAAGACCAGAGAATACATTATCATCAACATTGTTGCTTCTCTCCATAAAAGTATGTAAAAGTTTCGCAGGGATGTAGCTTATTTAACAGTCACAGGTAGTTCAGAAACCAGGTCCTCATGAGTCTCCTTATCAATTAGGTCATATTCAGGGGTCACATCCTTAACAGAGTCCACAATTTAAGAACCAGTTAAAGATCACGCTACAGCGACGAAACTATTACAATTTACAAAATCTTCAAACATCGCGTTTTCCACGTTACAATGGGACGAAATCTGATTGCATTCGATTTCCATGTTCCTAGTCTACAGCCGGTTCCAATTCTACTTGTATGTTTTCTCCCTCGTAAAACTCACAAGTTTTGAAACAGTTGACGATCTCTCCCTTCGTTATGTTTCACGAAGCTTCATCGGCCATTCTCATTGCCTCTAATATAGATATGATAGTTGTTTTCACTTCCTCGATGTTTGATATCATATTTCTTACAATTTCCGTCTTTTATAAGGTTTTAAAATTACTTATGACCCCTTGATATAGCTATTGTAATTTGGCAATAGTTCTAAGCGGCAGAAATTGTACCGTCCCCAATCGAAGCTGAGGAATAGCATGTGAGTGGTACAATTGTATATAAACAGAAGAACTTCACGCTTTTGTTTCATCTTGTTCTCAATTTGAACCGACCATTCTGCAAACAGTTCACCAATCACCCAAGCATTCTTACTGGAATGGTAATCTAATAGAAGCGTAATAGAAGCGAATTATAACCTGCAAAGAAATGTAGCTTCTTCGATTTCTTTATAAAAACAGGTTTAAGTTATTCAGTCCCTCACATATTTGAAGCCCGTAAAATTGTGATCCTCTCCTTACTATGCTTTTCACTGTGGTACTTTTCATTTTCAAAAGTCATTGTTTTGTCCAGTAGACATTTGAAACAAGAGTTCTGTTTTTTTAAGTATGCTATTTTTTTAGAATGTCTTCTTCTCGTGTGAGCATTGTCGAGAATGTACTTGCAGGGACCCCGAATTCAACAGCAATGTCCTGTTTCTTTTTTTTTACCGGAATTCACTACTGCCTTCAGTTTTGCGTTATCTTCAAGTATTAAAGTCTTAAGTTTTCAATTTGGTACCATTTTATTGCACAAACAATTATATAAGAGCAACGGAAATTTGGATAAGATTTGCAAACATCTAATACTTGTAATTCCAATAAAGTGCTTGAAAGATATCCACATATTTTAATGAAACATCTTTCATTAAATAACTAATTTCGCAAATTTGTTAAGTGCGACATCGCGTGCAAATATTTCTTGTTGCTAACGTAAATGTATAAGACACGACCACACAGTGACTTCCGGCCGTGCCTCAACCTTTTTGTCCCAATATTTTATGTATCATATCGTAATATTACGTACGAATAATAATACTTCATTACTTGAATGGTTACGTAATTACCAAGGATAACGTTATACTTTTAAGTTCAATACGAAAATTATAAGTGAAATAAATTGAAAATAATTATTAAATATTGAAATAAGCACCGGATTGAATATGACAATAGTCATGTATAGAAATTTGATAATTAATTCATTGAAATTGTAAAAGAACTCAACAGAATCTGACTCTTATTGACAGTACTATAATAATCTTGATCCTGAATAATGTTAACTTCGCAGGTCCTCCATAGAATAGGAATGGAAAAGATTTATTAAATGTAGAAGGTTTTAAGGATTGGATGAGTACGGATGACAATAAATTCAACACAATCTTCATATGATAAATTAAATCAAATGCAACCTACGTAATTGAGAGAGTCTTCAATAAGGTACACAAGATTAACCAGCTGAGACTTTCAAATCTAGAGTAACACTAAAAGACTTGGAATGGACTCACAGTTCATACTTGTATTCGAGATTCGAACATAGATTTTGAACTTAATTTTCTCGTAGTACAGTGTTGTTTTTTTTCTCATTGAACTCTACGAACTCTGATACGCGACTCCTATTTTCTCGCCAAATTTTGTGTTTTGTAGGCTACATCAAATTCTCTCTCGTTCTCTTACATATATTTTGTAACTTATCCTGAGAAATATAGTTACATATCTAAGCCAGGATATCCCTGTCACCAAGTGCGAATAATTGTTGTCGAAAACAAGACGTTGCTGAAGAAGCATTATTATAAATGTTCTATTTAAATCGTTAAATCTCTCAACATACGTCACAGCCAATGAAATCGTAAAGGAAGAAGGTTATGTGACGATTAAAGGTTGTCATTCGGACGTAAAACGGTAATTTTTCTTGATACATCACAGAAAAATCAACAAAACAGTGCTAAATGTGGCAAGTAGGTGAAAAACATTGCATCTTACGCCCGTATAAGTTCGGATATTCAATGTTCAGGATATATGAGTTCTGCAGATCTCACTTCGTGGGATAGCAGTCAAAGAGATTCAATATTATTTTGATGGATTCAATAGGATTAATCCGAATGTATTATATCGTAACACGGAGCACTCCTGAATCGCGCATAATTCGATAAGGAGTTCCTTGGGTTCGTGATTCTGATTCGTTACAAGACAAAAACTAGTGCTGGACGGATTCACGCTAGTAAAGATAAGAAAGAGAAGCGTACAACGGTGGCGAATTTTCATGCCACGCTATCTGAGTTTTCTAACGCGGAATCAGGTACTCTACTATCCTACAAGATAGTTTCCGCCAATGATTTTAGCCATCTTCCTCACAGCAGCCATCATTCTTATTCCTACCTCTCATAGCGAGGTTGATAGTAATTCCCGATTATTATTTTTTCACATTTTTCTGTAGATTCCATGACGACTAACGTATTATTTACAATTGAGCGAACTCGGTAAACTATAATTTCCGAAAAAGATTCGTAGGCGAATGCGAAAGTTCCTGAGAAAGTTAATAACCGCGGAAACTTTTTGCAAGGCGGTACGGTTCCTTACCTCGGAACACAAATGGGAAACGCCCCGCCCTTAGCAAAATCTATCATTAGCATTGTAATCTATTATTAGTATTTATAATCAATGGTAACTAGTGGATGCAGATTTGATTCTATTGACAAAATGATTAAAAAACTGGCGCGTTTGACAAGTGTTAAAAATGTGTGGAAGTAACGCACAAACACGAGCTTAAGTGTGTAGGGATTGACTGCTAGGTTAGTCAGATGTAAATTCAACGCGTTTAGCTCTGCTGTACTTAGAGCACACTTCCAACATGTCTGCATACACGTATAAAAGAAAAAAAAAAGAAATTCTGGACCGTCACCAACTCTTGAAAGTTATTGATCGCCTTTTTAATACAGTAAGCATTGCAACGAGTTTATAAACACGAGCCAAAATAACTTGGCGCACCGCAGTACTCTCTGTATCGGCATCCCCACCTGCCAGCACCGGAGTTCCAGCGTGATCTGTCGCGACATCGCTCTCGTACCTTTCGCTAAGTGACACCCAACCGAGACTGACAGTGTTTCGAGAATAAAAATATGCCTCATACCATGTTAAATGGTCTTATTACAAAGATTCGATTGGTAAATCTTTTCGTTGTTTTTGTGCTATCGACTTAGTAAATAAGCGCAAGAGCCTAAAGGCGAGGACTGGTCTTTGACATCTACCAGTCAATGACGGAGCGTACCTGCGCAATAACACGAGAATGAAAGTTCCCAAGCGAGACGTTTTAAATCTAGACCCAAATTAAATGGTGTGCAGATAACTGCAACTGACCTACAGATGTTCATCCATTCATCGCATTCACCATGTGAGGTATCACGATCAGCCGTATTCTACGCACAAGACTCGCACGTAAATTAGTTTTGTAATATACATATAATAATTCTGTCCGAAGCAATAATTCTGTGGAACGTGATAGCGGTTAGAGAGTTTTAAAAGTATGTGATATGTGTTGGTGAAAGATTCATGGATGTATGTAGAATTATTTTTTTATTCTTATAAGATTTTGAATCTCGTCTATACTTTTTTTATGTAATCTATAATTTGCTGTATTATCGAGCTCATAAGTTGTGGAGAAGTTGAATTGAAGTATTCGTACTTATTATCTTATAATTATTTAACTGAGATTCGAATATTGGTACATTCAAATAAAATGTCTAATTACAAGATGGAATATTACAGCATTAACTTTCATATTATAATACAAGGTCAGAAGGAATGAATACGATCACCGAGTACAAATATGTCTTTGGTCTTAGTGAACAGAGGCAATGAGTTGTTTTTACTCTGCATGATAACAACGGACTTTGTTTTATACCCCGTGCAGAAATTAGGCTCGGGATTCGGCCGGATACCGGCTAGCATCCACAGCTTCAGATGGAATGTAATGATGGCAAATTGCAATCTAGTCAAGATACCTTTAACGAGATTTTAAAGGGACTCTAGAGTGATTCCAAATCAGATTTTAATTCAGATTTTTCTTTCCAGTTAACTTTTCTCATTTATTACGATTCGAGTATCTATTGGATATCTGTCGGGTCTGTCAAAATCGGTGTTTTTTAAGTGTCGGGTATGACTTGACGTTGTGGAAGCCAACAGTTCCCTTGACGTTGTGGAAGCCAAACACTTCCGGCTACGGATGAATCGAGCGACCACTTTCTGCTCATTTTCCACGGTAGCTAACGCTGTACTACTTACTACTGAATTCTGTGCTCGAGCGAAGGACGCTGGATTAACTGCTGCAATGAAAACAAAACCATACAGTCCTCAACGGACGGTATGGTATAAAAAAGAATGCTGCTCTCACGAACGAGAGACGCTGAATACAAGATTCAGGTTACAAGATGACATCGAAATCGCATTACAGCAAAAGTAACATCGAAGGATTAATTATTCTCAGGGTCTTCCGATTCTGCTTGCGAGTTGCAGTGGTCACCTGGTGGCGCGGCAGCGAAATAGTGCTCACTCGTGCTTCTCGTATACCTTTGTGTTGTTTAGGAACTCTGATCATATATGCAATATTACTCTTACTAAAACATATCAATCTGTTTCAATGGCCTCGACTACCTCATCTCAAAAATATATGGGCTGTATATGAATTATATATGGTTTTTGTATGTTGAGGATTTTTGAAACTTCTGATTTAGAAACTCATAGAGTTTCATATTTCAGAATGGCAGATCCAATATCGCAGATGGAATGGAACAAGCAGAGAACAAATACACTGGATAGTAGTCACCCTTTTTTATTTCAGAAATTATTCTAAACGTCTTGCGTTCCGATCTTCCATTAACAAAAGTTTGCATGGCACTGATTAGCTCCAAGAAGAATGAAATTTTCAAGTCAATCTTTGTCCGTCATATTAAATTTGTTGTTTCTGACTTCGGAATCAAAAAGATCATCATCATAGATCCCCGGATTATGAGTTTCATGAAAAATGAGTGATATTTAGCTTCCTTGTACCTTTTAAGTCCGCTATATTGGAACCACATTTTGAATTTTAAATTTGTTATTTTAAAATCGAAAATAGCACCATCAAACTCTCGGATACCAAATCTCACGAGAATTGAGCTAATAATTTTCAAGATATGAGGGGAGAGCATGTATACGTGCTCTTCATCTGTAAAGGGTTGAAAGAGCTTTGTCCCATTTTTAGCATTTGCCTTCATTTGTACGTAATGAATAAGGTCACAAATGGATTAATTTGATGGTTGTATGCATATGGTACTAAGATGATTAAAGATGGCACATCTACCCTGTTACAAGATATAAAGAATACAGTGTATGAAAAATTGACAAATTCCTCCTTTGTTGTTTTGCCAGAATAGTGATATCCGATGGCATACAAATACTTCGATAGTTTCGACACGTGTCACATAAAAATAGACAACGACTCAAAAATCGAAGACTAAGTTATCCAAAACAATAACATTTACCGAACGACTTATTTTTCTGTATGATAAGTAGTAAGATTATTAATAAGTCTCATCTAAGTAATTAAAGCATTATTTTCACGCAAAAGGCTTTTAATGATAATAACCTACAACGATAACCTATCGATATTCTTCGTTTTCCGTTTTCAGATAATCAAATATCGTTTAATAGTACTGTAGCAAGTAAAAAGTTCGTCTACGATGCTTCTATATAATTTCATGCCCCGAAGTAAAAGCGAATCAACATCAAAGTATTCTACAAGTTAATATAAGCATCTCCAAGTCAGGGATAAATACCATATTTAAAAATGATTTAAAAGAGAAAAACAGAGACATGTATCCCTTTATTTCGCCCACAGAAGGCCGACACCTATTTCTAACTAGGTCCCACTACCGCTGTGCAAGCTGCAATACGGTTGTTAAATCCTAGAAGCTCCACAAATACGTAAAGTTGAGAAATGGTCTGAGAAAGAAATACAAAAACAGGTACCGTCTTTTTTCTTTTAACAATAATGTTTTAACTCGCACACCGGAAGTGAGACAGGTCAATCGAGCATTATAATCGGCTTACATTATAAGAAAGTTCGAAATGCGAAACGAAAGTTCGATGTCTCTTCACTGTCTTATATCTTATGCTCATTTGGTTTGGCTGCTAGAGTCTATACGCAAACATGAAAAAATGTTTTCAATTTTGAGAGAGCCTGCCTAATTACATGTCAATCAGTGTTTTAATAACGAATGCGCTTGGAAACTCGTAAATTGTATTAGCTGACGTGGATACGTCATAATATCTTCGCATTAATATTCATCAATCGATCAGTTATTAGACAGCTCAGATATCATGTTCCACTTTATACTCAATTAAAGATAAAAACGGTCACGAAGCAAAAAATACACGAGGCAATGGAACTTGTGATATTATAATTTTAACCTATCTTACGGATCGCGATAGTACATACTTGGACTCAGAAAACTTATCATTTACTTTTGCTAAAGGATAAGTAATAAAGACTGAATTAAACGTATCGCTAGTAGTAATTTGGAGTCTTTTCCCTGATAACGAAAAGCCTCTGGCCTGGCTGAAACTACACTGAAAACAAAATTGCTTGAACCAAACAACTTTTTATTTTTCTTTGAATTGACTAAATCCTCCGGTTGCAGGTAGCGAACAGTGTATTTAATTGTTTTAACTAAATGTTTCGTAGTAGAAAGATCGTTGTGATGGCTAGCAAGGACTAACAAGGAAACCTTGGTAGGTGTCCGCCGCCGATTGTTTTCTTTTTCACAAATGTTGTAGTACTTGAAAAACTGAGCGACACGTGTTTTTTCTTATCGACCCAAACTGAATTTTTAGGAATGAAAACCACCCCCGAAAATTAGGGTACTAAACACCCATTTAATTATTTCACATATACGAGCGGTATCTTTCACAATGAAACCAATTGGAAAAATTTCCTCACAATGAGAGATCAAACATGTGATTTTCTCAAACTTATCAAAAAATTTGTATGGGGGAGAACCACCCCAACGTTATTTTTCATCATACAAAACCACCATAAGTGCAGTTTACTTTTGGTATAATATGTTTCCGTAAAATAAAGAAACTTACATTACATAAATTTGCATTAGCAGAAGTCCGCGTTATATTAGGAAAATGTGAATTACCAAGGAATTATTATAACAAATAGATTTACAGGACTAGCAAGCATTATCAGACTTTATTATACATATTATGTGGTACAGTAATGATGCTCTTCGAAGCAATTACACATATTTATCCTGGATATTCATTTTAATATTCGAATAATATAATATAATAAACAAAGAAGTTACAGAATCTGAATCTGAGGAAGAGATTCCAAAAAATGGAATTAGCGGCTCCAATATGCTCTTCCATATTTTCAATTTTGTAGAATGATGGAATGGATCTGTGTACCTTCCAAATGTGGGTTCTTGTAATTGTGTGGATTGAGGCCAAAATGTAGTCTTGTAGGTTTTGTGGGTCAAGTCTCTATCCAAGTCCTTACATTTTTCCCATGGATCCTACAGTCACGAGAATTATTTAAATTACTCTTACCCGAATCAAACTAAGGGCGGATATCGAGATTCGAACCCAAACTATCTACGATGCCAGCTTTCACTTAGCTTAATGACCCCGACTATTTCTGAGGGTAGTGACAATATTTATAATATATAACTTGGTACTTATCCACATTACTCCGAATATAGTAGATAAGATAGGTTCGGGGGTATTAAGAAAATATTAATTATAAAACAATGATTTTAATCATTGATTTAAACAGTTTATTTTGTTTGAATTCGACTTTTGATTGTAATGAAAACATAGATACTCTTTTTCGAAAAAAAATAATATTCTTCAACTAAATCAATTTTAGTTGAAGTTCTATAAAATATAAGTTTGATCGTATTATTTATGGTTACAGTGAAGAACAAAAAGATTGTTTTTCTTCACTAATTGATTGTTTGAAACAGCAGAACTATGGACATGTGCATTAACTACGGCGCAGCTTAAAATAAGCAAAAATTTACTTAGCTTAACCGCATTCTATTGGTTAAATATGGAGTATTATTTATCAACTTTACCTTCTCGAAAAATCAAAGGTTGAGCGAATTGCAGTCCTATTGGATGGTACTTCATACAAAAAAAACTTATTCGTTTCGAAAAATACGTACTAGAGTATATTTAGGGGGATGCAAGTTTTGAATTTTTGATGGCTTGTATGGCTTTGTAATAAAAGAAGGCTTGAAAACATATGTGACTTTTTTCCTCTTGTATAAAATAAAATTTTAATTCGAAACGTTTTTTTATAGATTTTTCACGATCTTTTAGTTGGTGAAACTTTTTTTTGAAAAAATCAATATTTGATCTCCATTTTTTAAATTAAAAATAAATTTGAATTTTTTTAAATTTGACTCCAATTGTTTCAATGAAATCACAATTTAACTAACTCTATTTAGTTTAGCTAAATACATTTTTTTCTCCGTGTGTATTTAACAACTAATTCATTGAATTAATCTTTCGCACCAAAGAATTTTGTTTCTTTCAGTGAAAAATGAATGAAACACGGAAAAGAAAAAAAATCTTCACTTAAATGCGAATACGTAAGTGTTGGCAACTGAAATGGCTACACAATTAAAAACCAAATATATAATAATATCCACTGAAGAACACGATGAAGCATTGTTGAGAGATGATGATAATTTTAAGAATGATCTTGAAATAGCAGAAAGAGTTGATGAAAATTTTTGGAAATATTAGCTATCACTAACCTAGATTTAACTGAGGTTAGCTAAATTAATGAGCCTGTGTCTAGTTGCGTGTAGCTTGACATAAGTTCGAATGAGCATTACAGACTTATTTCTCACCAATATAATTTGGATATCTCGCGCCACGATATTAACTGAATCGGTTAGGTTGCCGTTGGTTTGCACCAAGATTTCTACCTGGGTAAGTCAATCTTTAGAGAGGCAGACATTCCTCCTAAAGTTATCCAAATTATACCAAGGAATAACCAATCCATTAGTGAAAAATCGTTTTTCCACTCAAGCGAAGACGCTTGTCAACTTTTAGACATGTTGCATAGAATTAAAAAAATTGGTTATCAAGATAATTATAACATATATTATCTGGTATATCTCCGTAGTCTATTGCGATTCATAGGTAATTGTTGAATCATTTTATATTGATTGTCAAGCTGACACTGAAAACTGACAGTTCCTGTTGCACTTTGAGCCAACGTTACCAAATGGGACTATATTTTTTTACGTGTACCATAAAACATGACGGCGTACTTGAATACAATATGGGCCTATTTACATTTGTCAAAATGATTGTTTACCTTGTTGAATGTGCGCTGAACTCTGCTTTGACCTGTCAAAAACCTGTTACGAGTTCCGCTTACATTTTATTTGCAAGATAATGAGAGGTCCAAAGTCACCTTATACATATATTTTCGTACAAGTGGTCTAATTTCGAAGATAAGTATTTAAAATATTCGGATCGTTTGTCGCATTAGAAAAAATTACAATAGTCAATACTAACTTTACTTCTCAATGTAAACTTTCGATAATTCCTGTACAAAATTTATAAAAGTTTTCAGTGAATTTTTTACCAAGGTAATATGGATTTTTCATACAATGTCCCTACTAGAAACTCCCTAATCGTTTCCCCAATAATGAAAAGGTCCCGGCTGGACTAACAATAAGGCAAGGCATCCCTAATAATGGAAAGCTAGCCAGGACCTACCTCTGTAGAAAGTTATTGGGGCACCCCAGATATAACATGTGAGTCCCTTATAGCCATTAATAGGGTTTCCATAATAAGTGTTTCCATGTCAGTACCTAACTAGATCCCATTTGGTCCTTGCCGAAGCATCCATATTAAAATTTAAGATGAGATTTTCTTGTTAATGCCTGACTACGCTGAGTTAGGATAGTCGAGTTAGTCCTAGTTAGTATTATGAATAAATATAATATGAAATGTAAATATAATTTCTTCCAATATTAATTTGACAAGTTTTATGATTCTTAAATAAAATGTATTGCTCAGAATTTAGATATGATCTAAGTATTATAAAATTCTTGTAGTTATTGTATTATCGTTTTAAAGAAGTTCTACAAAACTTAATATTTTTATATGTACAAATATCGACTTATGTAATTCATAACTAAAGTAATATTTATAAATTCTATTGGTGGCTCAGCGAATAGAGTGTCGCATTCCTTAAGGTAGCTATTGCATCAGCGAAAACAAAGATTCTTCATTGGCAGGGAACTATGTTATTCTATACCGAATATAATTATACATGATCAGGAAGTATTTTAGGAATTTTCACCGCCTATTTACGAAAATATAAGCATTCAAAGTTGGTCAGTTTAACATCAGAGTATATGAACGAGAGACATACGACCGCATTTAACGAGATTTTAGGATTATATTAAAAAAAAAGATAAGGCTTCGCAGAACAGTAGATCGTATGAATCGGAGTGTTGCGATTCATTAAAAAAAAGAAAAACGTTCGTTCGCCATCGTGATAAAAAGATATTCAATATCGAAGCAAGGAAAATTTATCTAAATGAGAAGCCTCCGATAGTCAGCTATCGAAATCTGGCGACAACGTGAAACCACACCTAATCTCACGGTCAGCGCCAATTTCGAAATAATCAATCGAGCTTTACATGTTTTGAGTGCGAAGTTGCGATTAAGTTTTAAATCGAAGATTACCTGGAACCATTATTTAGTTTTGGATAATTTGCCGATGGAAATTGCGTATATTTTCGAGTGCGTTTTACACGGTTCAGGGAGAAGGACTGGAAAATTTAAGGTTGCAAGAAAAGTAATCAGCGACAGTAATTACGAGTTTTCAATCAATTTATATTTGCGTTATTACACTTTGGAGTACTTTTTTATTTTTCGTGACATATGGGGACGACCGCTGACATCCGAGGCTAATAAAACTATTATAGCGTCTTCGCCGCCTTCCAAGAATGAATTTTTTAAATGATTAAAAGTTAATCTAGCTTTTACCATTTTCGCTTTCATGCCCGTTGAAACAATCGAAATTGTTTAGCTTAGTCTTGGCGTTTTGCTGTTCTTCTATGAAAAACGCCTCGACATTTGTGTTCTCGGCGCAGAGCTCTTCATCGGTTATGCCTACAACTCGAATAATATCTTCTAGCATTGTTACATCAACGGCCCCATCATGAGCTCCGGTAGATGCATTCTCCCCGATTAATTCTTCCACTAAAACTGATAAGCGGAAGGACTGCTTGGCAGCTAGGCGTTCGGGAAGTTTTTTCCTGAGAACAGGCAGACTGTCACAAAAGCCACAAGCGATCGGCCGAAATTCGGTCATAAGATCGAAGCTTTGTATTTCTCTGAGCAGCTTCGGAGTTTCAAATCGGCGGCCGTTGTGAGCCACGAGAATCGTTGGACCTGGTTTAAGAAATTCCAAACACTCCATTATCGCAATTCTACAGGGTTTCGTCAGCACTTATTGACCGTGCGAATTCAATTCCCCATTTTCGACTGTTAATCCTAAAAAAGAATATACATGAAATAATTTCTGAGTAACGGGCGCGCATTTCATTCGCGATAAATATATTTCATGAGCAAACTTTACCAGTAACAATAGACGCCGCTCGTGAAATCTCGTGAGTCGGTATCATTGTATACGCTTTGAATTCCTCTGGGCCATGTTTCGCTGATATTTGGACGATTTCAGAAGTGCTATTGAGATCAGTTGTTTCGTGATCAAAATAGACGAGACGGCTGTCATCAGGCACGCCTTCGTCCTGGGATGTGATTGGGGTCTCCATTTTTACGATCGCGTTAAACCCGCATCCAGATAAATACGTGATGCCCTCTCTACTCTCGGCAGTGGTGTTCTTTGCTCGTTGGTTTTGGAATAGAGCTCGTCGCCTTTTTTTCGTTTCGGTAGATTTTGCAAATTGCCGCTGTGCTTCTCCAATTTCGTCCTTCTTCTCTCTAAAGGCTGCTGTGTTTTTTCAAGAAAAGATATCCAGTTTCTCGTGGATATTCATGACACAGGCGGTGCCACAGTTTTTTTTGCAGACTGCCGCTGCGAAGCGGAAATCGTTAGTTTCCGATCCCCCACAATGCCGAGATTTCGGAGCTTCGCTTGCTACGATGATGTGAAAAGCTTCATTCGCATGAGTTGACCTACACGGTGACAGTTTTTCAGCATGAGCAATATTTCATGTATTCTATAATTTTGCTCGAAATTTTTAGAGCCCACATGTCTTTGCTGAGGGTGCACGTCGCATGATTTTTGTCCCATTCCTTCTCGACTGCATGATGAACTTCACGACGTACGTTGGAGATTATGGAAGAATCGTTGTCTTCGGTGATTGTACCAATTTGGACATTCTCTTCTTGTAAGATTCAATTTTTCGTGACAATCTCCACAGCCATTTTCTACTCCATCGATTTAAAACTTCCCGTAAGATTGACTCTGCAATCGTGGTCCTTCGGTGGATGTCCTCTTTCATACAGAACACATCGTTTGTTTCGAGTCGCATAACTGCAAACTGTATCACTTTTGACTCCGATCGCAATAGCATGTCCTATAGCAACAAAATTTGAGGGTATCTACATATGTAAATATCATGTATGAAAAACATGCATTTTAATTACAAAATTGGCGATAATGATCTAATACCTGTGCGACTATTATATGACGGTCCAGATTCTCTTTATGCCATCCAGCATCATACGAAACTTTCATTTTTATCGGAAATGTTGATGATTCGTTTTGGTTTTGTTCTTCATTCGCCGTAATGTTCATAGAAGGTTCGCTAATACTTTGCAGTTCTCCTCTCTTCGAGCTAAAAGGAGATGAATAACGAAAGGAAAAAAGCGATAAAGAAGCTGAATGGAACTTGATAGCATCAAAGAAATATACAAACAAATTCACATGCCCCTCAAATACAATTTGTATGCAAATAGCGACAAAAAATACCAGAAAAGGTGAAAATATTAGAAGTAGGAAAATATTATGGGAAAAAAACTGTAATCGGGAAATGTTAGTCTGAATCCAGGCTGGAATTTAACTACAGAAGTCACCAAAATTTGGCACACAGCTCTAGAAAATCATGCAAAAAGAAAAATGTGCGTTGTCACAGCAATCACTCAGCACACTTAAAATATAATAATATTAGTTGTTTCTCTCAGAACTGGACAGACGTTTTCAGTGAGTTGTAATATCTGAAGCATTAACATAAGTTTAGAGAAATAAATGACGAGTCGAGCAACGTATACGGAAATAACCAATGGCGAGTAACTGTATGGAACACTGGCGTTGTGGAAACTCACAACGACGAACTTCGAACGGCAAAACTTGACTAGAAAAAAGCTTGAATGAAAATATGTATAATTCAACATGTACATTTTCTGAAACGAGGTCAACATCTTATAAATTATCATACTCAGTTGCATTTTCCGCTTGTTGTCAGCGTTCCTCGACCGATCAAAAAGATATTGATAATAATTAGTCACTTATGTCAGCTCACAAAAAATATCTTTTATTACGTTCATTATAATTTTTCATTTTTATTAGAAAATTAACTATTGAATTTTTGTCATTTGCTCTTTCTGACTGAAACATTGTTCATTTACAGACATATCTATAACTATACTGTACTATTACCTTTCATCATCTTCGGTTAAACGTTTTCTCCAAACGTAATGCTTCCCGGCAGCTCTCGTTGGCCGCTTCTTCGATCACTTTTCCCACGACTCTCTCGTATATTTTCGTCAGCGTAGCGTGGACGACTGGAATATTTAATTCCGACAGAATGGTATTCAAATGTGTTGTCCCTATTTCACAAACCACAATAGCTGAGAAAAAAAATCGGAAAAATTCATGAACTAAAAATATGCATGGATTTGTTGACATATAGATTTTAACCATATAGATAGTACTTACCAACAGCGCTTTTTACGTTGATTGCGTATTGTCTGCTACTTGAATCGGTACAAACATACCACTTTGAAGTGTGCACAGTATGGAGGATTAAACAAACGTGGCACTTGATCGTGAAGACACTCGCGAGGCCAATTTGGATCTCGTGTTTCACGTATCGAAATAACAGCGGAACGTCACAGTCTTGGCACCACATTTCTTCGGCCAATTTCGCTACTTCAACTATACGACGCCCTTCGAGTACAGAATCAGCAAGATCTTGTTTCTGCACTTATCTTCGCTTAGAAGCTATCCCCAAGTTTTCTTTTCATCGCAGTTTTCATTTCGTAGAAAACTTGCCGTTTTCATCACGAACATGAGTAGCCAATGTCGCCATGTTTTCGTCCATGACACCTCTGAACAACCGAAATCAACATTTGCTTTGCAGTTGTACCAATATTACAATACTGCACTGTTGTCACATTTCGATCGTAATTTCGATGTACCATAATTAAAATTAGAATTATTTATGCAATTAATAATACGAACTTCCAGAAATATATTTTTTCTTTATTATAATGATGGCAGAGGAACTCAAAACTATTTAATATCCTATTTTTCTAATTTGTTATGATCGGTCTTTCGACAAATATGAAGTTGGTATCTACGAGTAAGACACTTCTTATTTAATTAATAGCTCGCATCTGAGATTAATTAAACGATATTATCGTACATTTCTGGAATCCAGAAATTAAGCGGAACACGGTGATTTCAAATATACAGTATGTGTACCAAAAAGAAGCAGGAAATGGTCGACTCTTGATGAGTTCAGAGTGCACGGTATTCCGTGCAGGAATGTTATGATTTCCGCATACTCTGAACTCATCCAGAGTCAACCATTTCGTGCTTGTTTTTGGTGCGCAAACTGCGAACTTTCCGTACAATGGTACAAAAAATAGTATATGATACGCGTGCGGATTGGTGATTCCTACTCGTGTGACGTTTGCCACACTCTCTTCGGTCGGGCGAAGACAAACGTCACACTCATTAGGAATCACCAATTTTCCGCACTTGTATTATAATGTACTATTATGATACGCGTGCGGATTCCTTCTCGTGTGACCGTTGTCACTCTCACTTCGCTCGGGCGAAGGCAAACGTCACACTCGTCAGGAATCAGCAACTTTCCACATCTGTATCATAATGTACTATTTCATGCCTCTATGAATTTTTTTTCCAAGACTGTCTTTTGACTCAATTGGAATGCAATAGGTACCTTAATTTTGAGCTTCCCGACAATCGCAAGTCCAATTCCTGCTCACGGCAGCACAGATAGTAAATCTACAAACTTATTTTTTAAATATTGTTTTAATAATACAATTTTGCCGTTATGGCAATTACATATTTCATGATTTTTATTAATGAAATATAAAAACAGTTAAAGTAATTTTTATATCAATCATACGTGTCCACATGAGTATTAAGGTAACTAACCTGGCAAACTATAGTATATGACCTAAACAGTTTGACATAACTACTAGCTAGACAGGGTATGCGTTACGTTTCTGGTCGGGCACTAAATAGTATTCCTAGTTAGCGCCTAAACAGAAGTAGGGGAACCTAGCTTGTGCCCGGTTAGAATCATATACAATTTCTACTAGTGGTCAAGAAAATGTAAAAAAATATTTCTACACTGTCTCACGACTTTTTCTCTTTAATTGTATTTATGTACTCATCACAATGTGAATTGCGATAAAACATGTGAAATAGCCTCGAAACCAACTTATTCATTTGCGCAAAAAAATCTTCGCGGACCAAGCGGTTATATTATACGTACCACCAACAAAAATGGCAGAATTGGTAGCATTGCTTCGAGCGTAGACTCAGTTGACGTCGGGTGACAATCAGTCATGACGATGACATCTCTTCTTTAACACAAAAGATTAATCAAACCACGATTAGTCTCTCCTAACAATATATCATTCTTCCAACTGCCCACCCTGTAAAAGGGGTTAAGCGGTTTTCCATATCTTAGAAATACCGATGCCGTTTGAATTTCGTCGTCGTTTCTTTGTTAACATTATTTCTAATATTTTTAATCTATTACTTGAGAGATTCTATTTCATTATCTTTATTCCATACTTTATTCCCGACTTTGTGGCAGTGTTGATGAGATATGCGATATATTCTACAGTATCTATCCTTTTACGATATCGGCGGTGTGTTTCGAATTATTGTCTTATTAAAAATATTAATTGTCTTTTACCCTCAATATTATTGCACTGATTTTAAAGTTTACATTAATCGATCGCGCTGAAATTCGTAACATTTCTTCTTTACATATCTATAAAAATATGCTATTAACTAGGTTACTTCATTTTTAATGAATCGTGGAAAATTAAGTCATTATAATCATTTTTATATAGAGTACTCACTGTACGTATTGAGAACCGGAAATATGTTTTAGCGTAATTTATGACAGATATCTACACAAAAAAATATTCTTTGAATAATTCTTATTAGATAGTATGGGCCGCGATAATTTTAACTCATTGTTAGTCACTTTGAATAAGGACTGCAACAACAGAGTTTTAATTTAACTAATGTATCATCGACGCGTTCGGTATTTTAATCGAAAAATTAAGCTTTACTATTTAGCAATATATAATTATTTGAATTTGGAGAGAAACCCTTTCTCCCAAGAAGAACAATCATGTATCATGGTACTTGAATTTCGAATCAACCTATGTAACGGTACACTTGATTGCGAGAAGGTTGTTAACCAACACAATTATTGTAAAAAGTAGCCAGTAGATAAACTTGCGGCGAGAACGATTAACCGATTCTCTGTTAATAGGCAAAAAGCCACTACTGTATTATTCATAGTACATAAAGGAATTTAATTGTTGTGATGTATTCTCGCAAGCACTACTTGTCATATAAACAACAAAACAATAAATATACGAGCATACTGATATGTTAAATATGGAGTGTATGGTTTATCTAATTGTCTGAATAATTTACATAATTGAACTTTCCTACCACTTCGTTTAGGCATAAATCTGTACTTACTCAGGTCTTGTATTCCTAGTATACTTGAATTTCCTTCGGTATGTGGTTGAATCTCAATTAGATCGTTTGGGGTGAATGACCAGTCTTATCCAAGTCCTGATGATGTATGCGATGTTGATCGAAGTTTCGATTTTATATGAATGATTTGGTAGGATAAGGTAAAAGCCCTAAATTTGGCTTCAGTTCTACCTTTTTGGAAATAGTAATAATGGATAGAGACCCTATACAACGGCTTCAGTTACGCAAAATTACTAACATATCGATTGACAACTAACCTTTTTCCAATAATCAATATATCAAGTCGTACTCTATAATTTGAATCTCTTTGAATGTTATCCGAGAAAATTCAGGCTTATCCGTTTATTTATATCTTCATTGTTCGGTATTAACAAAATATAATAGTGTTTAATATTGTTAATATGTCACACAATAATGTGTTAATTCTGGATTATATGATTATATGGTTAAATGATTATAAGAATATGATTTGACTTGACTATTAATAATTATAAGGCGTGGAACGTAAAAATACATATATATATATATATATATATAAATTTGTACTTACCTATTATTTCGAATGACGTAGCTTAGATGTTACACAAATTTTGAGATATTAACACAATATGAATGGTCGAAGAAGGATTCTTATTATTGGTTCAAACAATTGATTTTGTTGAACAAGCATATTGAATTTTGATTTTAAAGAAAAGATATTTACTCTTATTTGAAGAAAATAATACGCTTAATTCAAATCAACCGTTGTTGAAATTCCACAAAATACGAGGTTGGTCGTATCATTTTTAGTTACTACCAACATCAAAAACTTTGTTTTACTCGACTAATTTATCGTTTGAAACGACAAAAGTATTAATGAGTCTTCTAATCCTTAATTAATCAAAGCGAAATTTAATGAACGAGTTATTCATCACAGCTACACCACAGCTTAAAAGAAACAGAACATTTAATTGACTCAACCACGTTCTATTGCAGATTGAAGCAACTGCATAGGTATAATAAAAGTATATAAATTTCCGTATCGGATGTCCTAACGAAATGCTAAAAATAAAACTTCAAAACCTGTTCATAGAATAATTTTTTGAAAGTTTTCTTCTTAGGTAAAGGTACACATGTAGTTATTTATTAACATTTGGCAAGTTGTTTTTAAATTAAAAACGTACGTGGCGCGAAGTTATACATTTTTTAAATCCGAACGTTATCAATTGCTAAATTTAGGAATAATTTTATAATTTTTTATACGTTTGGTGACAGATTACTTCATGTTTTTAATTTTTGAAAAATTGTAACAGTAAGAAGAAGATTCATTGTTTAATGTTGATTTGAAATTGATTTGAAGAATTCCTATACATAGATGCGGTAACCTTGGCATGCAATTTAGTGATATCAATAAAGAATAAAAGAAACATTCTGATAACTAAACAAAATAATATTCGAATAATTCCATAAAATTAATAAAAATAAATGAATAACGAAAAGCTAATTTAATTTACAAATAATTATTATTCAGCTAACTGTCATCTACCTTCGTCAGGTGTAAAAAACGAATGTTATCTAAGAAAAAAACATGTTTATATTGTTTTGATTCGATTATGCTTGGGTATCTTAAGGTTTTTGAGGTTGCGGAATCCGAATCCACTATCAGATTTTTTTAAATCCAAAATGGTGTATCGAATATGACAGATAAAAAATCTTAAAACTACTAGGGTTTCAATGATTCTCAGGTATTTTGAAGAATTCGATGTTGGTATCACATTCTGACAATTTGTAACGATAGATCGATTATAGCAAACGAAATTTTTGATAAAGTTAGCGAAATAGTTGACATATAAAGAAATAAAAAAATAGTTAAATGACCCCTAAATACCGCTCTTGCCGAATCCAGAATCTTGAATCAAACCCAGAGTACGAAAATTAATAGTATAAATATATGTGCATCATATACGCATCATTCAGTTCGTTTACGTGATATTTTGATAATAGAAAAAGAGTAATTTCATGTAGTTCGTATTCGATGAATGTTAGTACTCGTGTCCATTGATAATTAAACTATATCGGATTGAATAGATAAGTCTTATAATCGCCGCGAGCATCACACGCGCTGTCTTCGACTTTCTCATATGCTAATGAAGATGCGAATGTGTGTCGTATCTGGGATGTGTAGTTAAAACTCCAATATATTTTTGACTCGACACAAGTAAATATGTAGGAAGCTAGGTATGTAGGACGCGGGCATACGTCTAAATATTCGCGAATGAATCTGACCTTAGGATTTCTCATTTACATAATAAAAATATCAATTTTATTCCTATTTTCCAGATGACTGCCCGAACTGTGTAGACGAACACAGTGGAAATTTGGCTGCTTCAAGATGGACGATGCCACTCTTAAAACTCGGAGAAAAAAGATACTATCTTGGAATTTTCTTCAAGGTATGATATTTTTGTCATCACCCGTTCCCACGAAATGATGAGTTCGCTGCTCGTAACCATTACTTTGGCATGGCCATTCGGAAATATCGCCCTCGAGAAATCAATATTTTGCAGCGGTGAGAGTTCCTGGAATTTGTCGTCCCGTGTTATATAACTTGCCGTACTTGAGATATCGAGAGAAAACTCTGGGTAAACGTAGTAAATATATATATATATATCCGAATAAATAAATCATAAAACAGGCCTTCCTAGGAGTCGACCAGTTTCGTCTAAGGTATGCCAGTGTATTCACAACGTAGCAACGTGATGGAGACCCTAGCAAGCCTGGCGACCTTGTCAGTATCGTTATAAAACTAGGCGAGGAGATGACGCAAATAAGTTTTCACAATACATCCTCGTATCCTCAATCTTTTAAGCGGATTCGAGAGCGGGTTATAGTGTTCGACCTCATTTGCAAGAAAATAATAGCATTCACAATTCTCTTCGCATTTTCACTCGTTCCGCTTATTCCGCTCTTGTGAAATTCAGGCTCTTCCGACATTTCTAAGCCCTAAACAGAATAATGAACTTTGCAAAAGAGGCAAATTGAGTTTGAGGTTCAATTTTAGTCAGCATGAAACTATCAGTTTCATTAACATCATTTTCATCATTATAATTATTAATAAGATAGCCATGCTTTGTAACATTGATAATTTATAGCACAATTGATATTACTATGTGATTAATTAATTAAACATATAATACGAAACAAATCTATAAACTCCATATTATAGAAAAAAAAAGAATATTCAATTCTAAACAATTCAAAAACTATGTGGTTTTAATTAATGTTGTACAATCAGTTACGGGATTAGGTGGATCGGATAGTTCCTCGTACAAGTTAAATAACGGAATGCAGCAATACGTAACGCTTGCAGGGAAGAGTTAGAGGCGCAATTGCAGTTAAAATTGTTTACAAAAAACAAAGCACATTTTTTAAGAGTCATTGGATTTCTTCTTTAATAGTTTCAAGCCCACAATAATTCTCTAGAAAAAGTTTTACTACGCGGTGAAAACGTTTCATTAATAATTGTCGTGAAGCTCACGATAATCACGGGACATCATGGTATTTAATAACATAATAACTATACATATATTGGAAGCAACTCACGAATATACAGGGTGTCCCAGAATTACTTTTACACCCGAAAGTGGATGATGGCTGGGGGTCCCCCGAGTACCCTCACGCAAACCGTTTGCCAAAATTCGCAATAGTTTTTAAATGGGAAGCATTTAAGATTCACCAATCAGAATGAAGGATTTCCGCGGGTCATGGCTGCGTGGTGGGAGGTATAGTCGTGGCAGGCAAAAGCTAACTGCTACAGCCAGATGGCGC
>JARQTH010000040.1:0-12804 GCA_030142595.1 Trachelus iudaicus | reverse complement strand
AATGCTTCCCATTTAAAAACTATTGCGAATTTTGGCAAACGGTTTGCGGGAGGGTACTCGGGAGACACCCAGCCATCCCCCACTTTCGGGTGTAAAAGTAATTCTGGGACACCCTGTATGTATAATAAAAAGTAAATATGACACGGCAGCTTTTACTGAAGTGTACGGTAACAATTTCAAAACTTGAAAATATGTAGTGTAAAACTATAGCGTTTACCTTGTTCAATTCAAAAAGTCATCTAAAACAGCAAAATTATTTCGTGCTCTACACTCAGTTTTACCGTGGAGTGCATTGCTATTCACACCCTTGAAGTTCCGAAAAATATTTTAACTTTTTACATGTTTTTCAAGTGTGTGGTTGGGTTGTTACACATTCAGTATCTATAAGCAATGGTAGCCAATATGTTGTTAAGAAATGGTATTAATTTAATAAATTGTTATTTAGTTTATATTTATTTGTTTTAGTTATTTTCTTTTATATGTGTAGAGAATTAGAAACAAGTATTCGAAAAGTCAAATTCAGGTTGATAAATGTAGATTTATTGAACAGTCTAAAAGGTTCCGTAGAGATCAAATGGATGAGCTAACTTCCGCTGATGCAATGCTCCTAAATAGCACTATACGTTTCTCAATGGAGTGAAAATATCAATCAGTTTTTGTTTATATCAATGAGATTTTAGGTGTAAAACAACAGAAAATTGTACATCGAGCGAGGTAAACTTTACTGCGGTGCGCAGTAAAAAATTGCAAATAACAATATTTACCGTGTGCCCTGTAACATTCACCCGTAGCTATACAAAATATCGTGTATTATTAGCAATAAGTCATGAAATGATAACGATGTCTCACGATTACTGCTTTCTACGGTAAATTTTGTCGTGAATTTCATAGCAAAAATTAACGAATAATTTTCTCAGTGTATGTATTCTCTTAATGTATGGATATATTAGACAACAGAAGGTACCTGTCATAATTAAATCATACTGATAAAATGTTATAGATCAGATATTACACAAGAACCATAGCAGAATATCAGCAATAAATAACGGCCTGGTTGCACGAGTCTTCAACACTGATTGACTTGATCAATAAAAATACTAAAGTAACTTTCAACTTGGGCGTTTTCCGCGTTCGTGACCCGCGGAAGCGTTTTACGTGATATCCTCAGGCCGACGTGACCGTCTGGGAAGTCTCTCTTTCAAGAAAGACTTCCAGGGATGCTTGAGTAACGAATATTGAGGGTCATGAAACCGGTCAGCCGAAATACTGGTTTTCTGTCCTGCAGGCAAACTGGTACAGGGCGTCGCAGTACTGTCGCTATCATGGCATGCACCTGGCCAGCATAGCATCCCAGGAAGAGAATGACAGGCTTGAGAAACACATTAAAGACTTTGGACTTGGACACGAACATTTCTGGACTTCGGGCACTGATCAAGCGGAGGAAGGCACTTTCTTTTGGATGGCTAATGGTCGTCCAATTACCTTTGAAAATTGGAACGTCGGAGAGCCAAATAACTTCCGGTAAGGAATTACGGCCTTTTATGACTTCCGAACATGCCTTTGCCAACAATCCTGTATATGTTGATAATTATAATAGTCGTTGCTAAATATGAATTCCACCACTAGAGCATTTTTTGACGTTATTAATTGTAAGAAGAAAGTTGTTCAACAAGAAATTGATATTGAGCAACGACTATGATCATATTAAGAACAGTAAACAAATTGGTACTCCTTTGCAGGTACGAGAATGGCGAGGAGGAACACTGCTTGGAGTTGTGGAATAGAGATGGCAAGGGTCTGAAGTGGAACGACAGTCCCTGTAGCTTTGAAACATTCTTCGTTTGTGAAGTGCAGTGATCCCGAATTTGTTAGAAGTATAAGTTAAATTCCGTCCGAGTTAATGAGTTGTCTGTTTGAACTTCAGATACAGCCCACGAAGGCAGAAGTAAAAAATCAAATTATCTCTTTCTGTTAAGTTAGTGTTCTATACTGGTTTTATTATTGATTGGTGCAAAAGAGAGATTAAATGCATGCGATGACTTGTATTCCTTATGCCTATAATTCCGTAAAGTAATTGCATAGAGAAACTCGCTATGTTGGAACAAACTTTTATTATAATGTGCAGCTTACCTGTAGATGGAAATAATTTGAAAACTATTTACGCCTAACGTTCGTTATTAGTGAATTGTCATCGGTATTTAAAAATTACAAGTCTACGCCCGATGTGTGAGGGACATGCACGAGTACAATGCCAAACATAGACTGCCAAAAATCCGAAGCAGCTATTTTGCTTTAGTGGACATGATTCGAACTATATCTATGAGTAGAAGTAGTATGTGCGTGAAGTGTTTGAAGAAATGGTAGTCATATGAAAAAACCAATAATTCATCAATTTCCGAGTTCAAATACATATGTAGAATAATATTTAGCATAGGTTATTATAGATATCATAAATGTTACAACGTGTTTTGTTATCTTTGATAATTGTAAGTTGATCCACGATACAAATGAAAGATTCGTACATGTACATTTAGTAAGATAACGATTATTTTAAAACTTTATATATAAACGGTACACATAGCAAAATAATCAGATGGCTCCTTTTCATAATAGGATGTTTGGATTATTCCTGAAATGAGAGGTTATACTGTCATAATCCGTTTGAATTATAAATCAATTGAAATATTGGTTATACCTCGCTTTCCTTCTTTTGTTTATTATTTCTATAAAACTCTAGTAACGACACCGATTAATATCGAAATGATTATTTTGATATTTTCAAGTGGCAATTCATAAAATAAAAATATGCTTTTTAAAATCTGTACCAGAATTCTATTATCGAAAACGGAAAAAAATTGCTATACAATTCTTTTAAACTCGTCCAGATTTACAAAAAAAAAAAGACAAAGATTAAAGCCAAGCTTTTATAGCATTTTTTATTACTTGCACTGGCATGCATTGACAAGAGTGTTTCATTGATAACTTTTGATGCACATTATTTCACCACTCTCTCTTCCAATCAATCAGTGCGGATTATGGTTACAGGTACGACCGTACGGCCCATATGAGTGTATCTTACTATCCTGTGTTTAATATGATTTAACAAATCGCAAAATAAGAGTATAAATCGCACTCGGCACAATGAATAAAAACTCTATCAAAGTAATACAACTTTTTAAAATAAAATATTTTTTTAAGTGTGCTGAACTCGTTTCGTTCCACGCAAAACAGACCGTTTTAAAACTAAATGAAATAATATAGAAGGTGCTTTGAATTGCATTGATTATTTCTTTTCTTTTTTCATTTTTATTTGTTTTGCAACGATAAAATTAGCAATTTTTCAAATATTCGTTACAAGATGCAAGATACACAGTGCGGAACAAAAATATTCATATGGCAAGAAGGCCGAAATAAAACTAACTGTAAATTTCAAGATTGATTATTTTATTCAGACACGTGTAATGATATATTACACTTAGATTTTGATATAAGCGAATATAATATATCACGCATGTTCGAATTAAAAAATTAACCTACAAACTTTTAAATTCATTTTATATCGGCCTTCTTGTAAGCATTCTTTGACCCCGACTGTATATGTTGTAAGATGAATGGACTAAACTTCTCTTCACAAAAAAGTCTGTGTCACTACCTTATGAATAAAAACATATTCTTATTAATTTTTAATTATAATATGAAATTTACTGACTGTTTTAAAGGAGTATCTGCGAATATTAGTTTAGAAGATCTTACCATAATATTCATGTGTGTTATAGATCCAAATATTCTGAAGTAGTTTGAAAAATTAAAACAAATTCCATGGTGTAGAGGTAACGACATTCGAAATTAAAAATAGTATTATACATTATGATACGCGTGTGCGAGTTGGTGATTCCTACTCGTGTGACGTTTGTCAGGAACCACCAACTGTCCGCACTTGTACCATAACGTACTATTTTAGTACGGGTTCTTACAGCAGATGTGGATAGCAACACTTATTTCTACAAATTGAACACATTCAAGTAGAAGATTGCGAGTAAAAAACTAAATGAAGATAACAGAAGAATCTTACTACAAAAAAAGAAATCGGACGTTCCGACATTAACGAGAGAAAAAAGTGATATAAATGAGCTAGAACGATTTAGAACCATGTTAGTAGCTGAAGATGTACGTGACGTAGCAACGTCGCATATTGTACCTCTTTTTGCACCTGCAATTAGTTGTGTTCGCCGAGATCTGTTAAAGTAACAGAAGAAATTAGCGAGTGAAAATAACGGGACGGCACTAGTGCAAGATGCCCTTGATCTCAACCAAGTAATAAATTTTACCGAACTCAAAATTAAAAAAAAATCTTTTCGTGGTGAATATTCCTTTCTTAGAACAGGTTGATAACATTTCTTCCGAATTCGGCAATGATATTTTCATTTGCTAATTTCTTGGTTTTTACAAACAAGCGATGTGAGTGATATCAAACTCGTCACTCTTACGAAATCGTTGCGTATTCCTCTCAACATTCGTTCTATGAGTTGAGCCTTTTTATTCGTGACAAAATGAGGTTAGCACAACAGTCAATGGAGTATCTTTGCACATGAGAGTTTGTAAAATAAAAACTAGAAATAAATGATATCCTTTGCTGCCGCATTACACAATGATAAAAGGAATGGTGTAGAGCATGCCATGTAAATATGATTTCATCAGACTGACAATGAGTAATTAAGAGGTACGAATAGACAGCGTGATCCTCAGAAGCCTGCTTAAAGGAAGTTTGTATTGGATTGCGCCGGATACCATAGTGAGAGAAATAATCACTTTCTTCTCATCATAAGCATCTGAGATCTTGAATCGAATTTTGAAAATATTACTAAAATTCTTTAATTTCCTTTACAGTAAAAAATATGAGTAAGAGCAAAATAGCGCGCATTTTTCTAAAGGTGTGAAAATGTAATACACCATATATGAGAAAGTCAATCACTTCTAATTAAACGGATTATTTCGTTGCTCATGCTCAATAAATCGATAAATATATCATTCAATGTATGCAATAGTCATAACAGATTTAATATGCATAAATTAAAAAAATTTGAATCGGGTAACAATACCAGTAATAAAACTTATTCCTAGAATTTCATCTGCTGAAATTTCAAATCTTTATGCATAAACTAATTCTGTGTCTGTATTACGTACTATTGTATAATCAAAGAAATCATTTGTTACTACAACAATATGTGTCGATAAACAGGAAGTTTGTTCAGTCAGTGATAATATAAAAATTATCGAAATGAGGAACTGGACCAATTTTTTCCGTTTTTCTTAATTACGATATTATAAAAACTATGAATATATAGGTAAATAATATGCTTATATTTGTTAAAAAATAATATTAAAAATCATGTTGAAAGTCATGAAAACGTAAAAAAAATTAATTAACCCTAGAACATCATACATATTACATCAGCGCATAAGCCACACATATGTATATGTATTCTTTTAGACACAGGCTTATAAATTGGAATGTAATTCTGTGATGGATTGAGATTTATTCACTTTATCATAATGAAATCGAAAACTTGAAAAAATCAAGTAATCCTCTGTATCTCGCAGCTACATATGTGATAGTCTAGGGTTAATTAATTAATTCCGCAATTGCCATTTCATTTTACTAACTGTTTGGTTGACCAATGTAAAGTTGAGGCAAAATGATTTTTTAACTAGATTTTCGATATAACTTTGTGAGTTATATTACTTCAATTTTAATATATTATAGAGCAGGTTCAAAGGAGGGATGGGCACCTTCAAATGAAAAACCATTCGTAAAAGTATTTAAATCGTATTTTTAAATACTTTTTCTCGACTCGTAATTTTGATTTGAAAGTGCCCATCTCTGGTTCAAAGCATATGTTATCTAACGATCCTAATACTTACATAAATCATCATTACCTGCAAAAGGTCACTTTTGTCATTCTAAACTAATTAGCTCATTTTGCCATTTTATTAGATCTGTTTTTAACTATTATCATAATATACGGTCTTCTCGATTTCTAAATTTTTTGTTATTTGAATCATCTCATTTGCATACTTATAATTTATATGCACATACTGATTATTTTACGTCAAAATAGGTACAATTCCGAGACAAAAAAGGAATTCGATTATAATGAAACTGATGATTTCACCCCACAATTCAAAGGATTGAATACCTAATATCGAAAACTCTTAAGGGATCATTCTGGTTTAGATGCTCAAAAAAGGGCTATTTTTGAAAATTTTTTTGAAGAATTTATTATTATAGATATTGATATAAAATTTATAGGGCTTAATAAATGCACTCTCGAAATACATAAAAGAATTATTTTATTTATTTTTAACATTTCTTATACACAAATATAACAGGCAAACGTAACTCTTCAAAAAGTAGATATGTCGCTGGCCGCGTTGATATCTCGATAACGGCTTACCTGAAACGAAAAAACAAAAATATTTAGATTCAGTATGACTGTGGCTTTTGCGCATTCTATGGATATTAATATTTATTGAGAAATAATAAAATGGCGGAGATTTAAAAAAAAGCGGATTTTTTCACTGCTTTTGGTAAAAAAATCTCCGCAAATTATACATTTCGGAAATTTCACTTACTTTTCAATTCAAATATTTAGAACATAATCTATCAACTTTCGAGTCTAAGGCGTTCATAATTTTCTACAAATCACTTATCAAAAGTGACTGGAGATCCTCAGGCATCCCTCGTGACTCTTTAAGTTACTTTTTCTTCCAGATTCATTAATAGTATTCATATTGCGTGTTCACCTTGGTAATTCTATAGTTTAAGACATGTTTTATATACTTTAAAACAAACTAATCAAATAATATATCCAAAGTTTAATATAATATAACTTTACATTCTTATATTCAGACTACAAAGCTATCTATTTCCTTTTGTTAAAGCTTTTCCGAATTTCGGCTTTTCATTATACCGTAGAATATAAACCATTTGATAAATAAAAAGGTTTTATATGGCAAATATCTTAGTTAAAATTAAAACAATGATCTTGAAATGTCATACCTAACAAAATTTATTTATTTACGATCTATATATATTTTTGTAATATGAAATATTTCACGTAATCATTGCGTGGGATACATTTTATTTATAGGTTATTAGAGTAAAATTAGTTATTAATTATTAGTTATTAGAGTATTACTAAATTACAGTAACAGTAGATTTCCCCTGTGGATTTAGCGAGCCGTCCCCACGTGGACAGGCCCTTTGCGTTAGTAGATCTTTTGAATATTAGCCTGGCCTTCGCTTGCGGCCAATGGTGTATTGCGTGCGTTCGAGTATAGCATTTTGCCTTTTTGAAAGCCCTCCGTACCCTCTCCTCCCCCCCCCTCCGTTTGCGTTTTGAGATTAGAATTGTAACCGTCGAGGTATTCGTAACTAGCCATTATCGCGTTCGGGAACCTTCCTCCCTGAGACCCCTCACCTCTCCCCGTGCTAACCGTGCCTTTTCGCGTTCGTGTAAATATTCGAGGACTTTCGCGGTCACGCGACGCTGCTAGGACGAATAAGTAGCTGACGCCCATCTGTTGTATTTTCGAGATATCTAGTACCGGTAAGCCCTCCTTGACCCTCCCCCCCCCCCCCTCCTGTCGATTGCGTATCCCTCCGTCACCGCGTGCTCCCGAGCGAGCACCCGCGTAGTATTGTTTTGGACCTGTCACTCTGGAAATTTGCGTGTCCAGTTCCTCTATTGCGAGTGTTATATTTTCTGTTCTATTCAATTGTACATCCGGCATCTATTTATTAATTATATTCTTTTCTATCCCACCCCGTGCTTCTTTTCATTTCGAGATTCCCCCTCCTTTGCGATAGCTATTTTGAGGGACCCTGACTAGAAATAATCTAGCCAGAATACGTCACAAAACAATGTATAATGCAGTTGCCTAGGTCGGCTTACGCGTTACGGATTCTTTCCGAACTTTCATGAACTGCTGCACGAGGCGTGACTCCCCATTCACCCTTATTTTTAAATCTCGAGCCCGAGGCCTTTTCCTTACGTATCCTATTCCTTTCAATGAGCCTTTTTCCAAGAGGGAGGCTTAGCGGGTCCACGGCCCCAGCACGTGCGTGCGCATCACGTCCATTTCCCTGGACGAAATTCCTGGGGTTCCTCGTAAGCCAGGGTTGCACCATCGATTGCATCCGCGAATTAACCAGCTATTAAACTGAAGGCCACTTTGCCCGCCCTTGGTGGTACTACCAGTCGCCAACGGCTGTTGTCTACTTTCACCTTGGGCCCGCACTTTCCCCTTCGTATTCTTCATGATGGTATCCCACGATCCACGAAAGGGGATTAACGGCGATCATTCATGCTAAATTTCAACTTAGATAAACGATTCTTACTCATTATATGAAAAACACTGTATCGAAAAATATGTGATTAACCTCTTGAAGCATACATTTTTATTTACATACGATCTACTTGAAATTTGATACTCGGTGGTTTCTGAGTTCGTCGATTAAGAATCTGAACTCAAAATAAAAAATTGAAAATGACAGATCTATATGGCGGACGGAGATACGAAAAGTTTTGAATGAAACACGGTGCTCAGTAGTATTTGGAGTCACTGATTACTAATATTGATCATTCTTGTTTTCTTACAATCGATTCGACATGTGGAATTTCTGAATTTTTAGTTCAGATTCGTAATCAGCGAGTTTTATTACAAGTAACTTGTGAAATTTTGGGCCACAATATTGAATCCGTCATTTTGAATATTGTATTTTTGTCTACATATTTAAAATGAGCAGCCTAAGCGCCGGAGTCCGAAACTTTTAATAAATTCAATCATTTTTTAGATTTTTGTTCACCATATTGGATCCGTCATTTTGAATTTGGTATTTTTGTCTTCGAATTTGAATTCATCGAGCCAAAAAACTGTTTGTTACCTAATTTTTATTTTTTAATTTATCTTTTAGATTACTCAAAATTATATTTATTATATAAAAAGATGTCCTCGCACTTTTTTTATTCTTAGCATCTAATATATGGAAAAAAAACTGTATAATCGTGTTTTACTAACAATCGATCTCCTAGGATTCTATATATGCATTTAAAGCCGTCGTCCTGGGTTCAATTAACATTTAAAACTAGTGAAAAATCAAATTGAAATAGGTGAAATACTAGCATGTCATAATGCTTCAATGGGTTAAAGTTTTTCAATAAGATAATTACCATTGACTATTTGCGTGTGCACTTTTATTCTACCAGCGCTATTAATTTTGTTGGGTGGCGTTTTCTCCTGGATATTTTATTTACACATACACTGAAATACATGCGTGGTGAATATCTCATCCATTTCTTTCAACTTCTTGTAACTACTATAATTTTAGAAATTTTATTATAAAGTGAATTTTTTTATAATCTTGAATGATAAGGCTATTGAATGTGTAATAAATAAAATATAGATTTTTTAAATAATCCAGAGTGGCTAGATCCTTAACACACGGAAAACCACAATTTAGTATATGTAGGATACTCGAGTTTTCCAATTGCTAGCTGTTGAAGTCTCTCTACAGAGCTTAGATTTCAATATTGAATATCAGCTAAATCTTATGTATGTCTATCATCCTTCGACTGACACTTGCTTTTCTCAACTGACAGAGCTAATAACCATAGGAAATGTAATCGACCTTTCAGTCAATAACATACTAATGCTGAATTCTTCACTTTTCGATGATCACATTTAATTTGGTTTGATTCATGTAACGAATGCGAAAACTAAACCAACGTTTCCAGCCATAGTATTTAGAATATACTTACAGATACAGGACATCATGTTGTACACAGTGATCTTTCGATCCATCGACGTTAATTGGTTATGATTGGAAATTATGTTTGTATTAAACGTCTCTTTATACAAAACAACAATGTTTTATTTGAAACAACATACAATCACATGCCATTGATGTTTTATAAGTCTATTGTTTGTATGCTCCGGGGGAAAAAAAGTAAATTAACAAACCAATAAATTTTACTGCAAGATAGTGTACGTTCGACATTGAAATGGAACGAATTCTCAACACCATTTTTCGACGGAGCATACAAGCGGAAATGTTTAATTTAACGCCACACTCTTTTATTATTAACTTTCATTAAGCCTTCGCGAATTTATAATGACAATATAATAGATGAGATGATGATGTTTACTAACATTTATTTATCTATACTAGCGCTAAGTGCTTTATCGGTTGCTGAAATCGGATCCTGATAGGAAGTGAGGTGCGGCTGAGGGGAATGAAAAATGAAGAAGCCTAAAGTGACACGTAATCGATGGAAAGTTATCCGGTTGGGTGAAGTGAAATTTTTGACGATTGATTGTGATAAGTGGAGCTCTATGTACAAACACACACGAGTATACATCCACGAGATACATCATTGGTACACATACTCAATACACTCTAATAATGACGTCACAGTAATTTCTCTTGGTGGGCGCTACATTCTTCACCTCTCGGTTAAAGTATGGAGGTGTTACGATACGTTAGAGTCAATTACCAATATTAAAACTAGAATTTGAATTTGGATCGATCGAGGATTCTTTGGAGAGGCGAAGCTATGACTCTTCCTTATCCACTCCTTTCGACAATATAATCTTTCTGCTTTTTGAATTCTCACAATTTCAATTCGATTCAATTAAGGTGTACCCGTATCGAAAAATATGATACGCTGACGATTACCGTGCATGTTTATTCAATCCTTATAATCTTTTTTTTCCCCTCATTACATTTTCAAGGATATTAATAAAGTCAATGCATGTGCATATAGAATGGACACGTGTTGTGTACATACCTGACGATTACGTGACTGGAGGCAAAATATGAGGATACGTGATGTGGTACAAAGAAGAATATCAGAAAAGTGAAATATATTTCTTTACATGAATGGACGTAATTTCAGAAAGTGAAAATATGTTCGGACATGTTTATATTCATCAATATATCGCATATACGAAATAGAATTTCTTATCATTGACGAAAACTATAAGCAAAAGAAATCACAAATTATCGTATCATCCTTTTTTTTCTACCACCTACAAATAAAAAGATAAATTCCTTTTACGATCCATCTATATACTTATCACTTTCAAAAGTAAAACCTCCAGGTTATATAAAATGTAAGTACACTGTGTGGCGTGAATAGTATTTTTGAATCTCCTGCATATCTGTAACAGTATTAATTGCAGATGCATTAATGATGAGAGAATACCGTGCATACACGTCTAATTTGATCTATGTATTCTATAATATTATCCGTACTTATAAATCCATCTTTACATTGTATACAATATAATTCCATATAAAGATCAATAGACTTATAGATGTTTACGAGTTTTGGCAATTACTTAGTTGATTTTGGTAATTGTGCGTATTCATATCAGTCTAATAGTAATAATTATATGAGATTAGCTGATATTAACAGAAATTCATGTACGTGGCGTTACACATTTTAAAATTCGTTAAACATTTCAAAAGACCACAAAATATTCACTGACGATCAACTGTTATTTCGTTGTTTTTATTTTTGTTTGTCATAGTTATCATTTGTTGATGATTACTGTCGAAAGGTAAATAGTGTCGTAACGGGTGCCTATGGACACTAATAGTGGTCAGAAGAGTCGTAGTTACATATAATTATAATTGGGTCCAATAGAGTAAAAGTTTTATAATTATTAGGACTAAAAAAGAGTCAATGATAATATTAATCGATTTTTCAAGTAAGAAGGACTATAACAGCGCCATAGCAAAAGCAAGATTAGAAATATAGATTAAGCGCAGGAAGCGACGGAATCGTAAGCTTTGAAGTATTTGAAATTATATAAAACAAGTCGGATGTCTAACAATTATATGGAATTTCTCGTTGCACAATAGGAAACTATTGGACCTTCCTAGTGCGCAACAATGCGACAGTTAAATTCTTAATTGTTTAGGGTTTAGAGCATCTAACTTTAAAGAAATCTATACCAATAACACTTAGTATCTGTATGTATATATATAATCGATAAACTTGCATAATTTCGAAGACTTTGCCAATACGATATAATATGTATGTATACATATACATATTCTGCCGAATGTTTGCTTAGACAATTAATAATTATCATCGCGTCATACTAGAATAATATAGCGATGAAACAAGAAGTGCTAGAAGAGCTGTATTTGAAATATTGATTTCGGTAAAATCTATGCGGCGTCGAACTATGGAGTATCTATTCAAAAGTAAAAAATCGTTATGAAAATAGGATCTTTGGAATCGTGATGGCAATTTTGTGAGACGTGTGTTCGTTTTAATTTTGTCGCGTGGCTTCATCAAGCATGTGAATAATAGTCTGAACATGATAGTTCATTAAAAATCAATTTTTACTAATAATGGACAATAACGAGAAGACAGACGAACAATATTAAATAAAATCGACCAGTCGATCGGATGCAGAGTGTGCATTATACGTCGTTTCTTTAGTAAGCTTACAAATGTTACTCTTAACGCACGTATCGCAAAAGAGCGACTTGCTTCTCCATTATGCAAAAGTTAACATAATTTCTTGTTTGACTTAACAATTTAACAGTTTCTTTATCTTTAACAACAACAGTAACAATATTTTCTCCTTCAACAATATACTTAAAATTTTTATTAGCACTCCCCACTTACAGAGTGTATCAGCCCAGATTCACGTTTGAGATTTGCGGTGAAACGGTGCACAAATTCGAAAATCTGATGTCGTGACCATTGAATATTTTTTGATTGC